>JADZMA010000235.1:0-40183 GCA_020796225.1 Arion vulgaris
GACAACGGTGAGCGTATGTGGCATAGGCGGTAAGTAAACGAGATCACAACCCAAGCGTACCTGGTTCAAACTCTGCTGCAGGCTGTTTGGAAGGAAATTCGTTTCGTGGGATTTTACAAAAGGTGTAAATAGACTTCACCGTTGCAATGGCAAACTACTGAACGTATAAGTGGTGCCTAGTAAATCATCTACTCGTTTACTGTGGCTGATGGCTACCACAGTTGATCACCTAACCTCTACGTCACAGAGACCTCTAATGTCACTTAGATTATGTGTACACCATATCAACGGGGGTTTTTCTGCATCGTTACATGTCTCAGATCAGAGAATGTAAGCTAGCCATAATTGCCAAGTAACGAATACTAAGTAACGAGTATGTCATGCAAATGTAACGAATAGTTGTACATCAACATTAAACAGCCTGTCCTGCGCAGAACTTTGCCACGCTAACAGTCCTTCGGACTTTCTCTCTCTCTCTCTCTCTCTCTCTCTCTCATGACCAGATATCCTGTCTCTGCAGGCGTCATGCTCAAGTCATCAGTTACATCATGTATGCATCTTCTCCATGGTATTCCTCTTAACCTCTTTGTCATGATGCTTCCTTCTGTAGTGATCTATTAAATATCAAAAATACTTTAACTTTCTCATTCTTATTTGTAGCATCAGCCAGTTTTCTTTAATTGTGATTTCTTTCTGGATAGATTTACTTGTTTTCTTCTCTGTCCATGGTATATGGAAGATTTCTGTAACACTTATATTCAACAGCACATATATATTTTTTCTTAGGACATACATATTGGTTTGTTCCTTAACAACGGCAGCATACAACTTCTGTGTGTCCTTCCGTTTTACAACATCCACCCAGACATCATTAGCTGTTAAACAGAATACTATTCCAATTCTTTTCCCTCAAACATTATCCCCCAACCTCCCGCCACACACACAAAACCCATCTAAATGACTAACCCTTTCTCCCCATTCTAATACGCCTCAACCCACATTCCCACCCTCCCACAGTTGTAAACTGACCATGAACAACAATCTTAAAAAATGTCCCTACAGCCTGGGAATATATCATGTCATGTCCAGGGACTGTCCTGTAAACATATCAATTCAGGACAAACATTTACTCAATCCAATCCACATTTGTATAACGTACTTCGATCCTACACGTGACCGGAAATTTTGTCTTTCAAAAACGAATTATGAAAGAGCAACCATTCCAATAAAAGAGGGAACAGCAAGTTATATATTATTAAAACTAAATTGCGAATTTTCAATTCAAATGTTGTATCAATCCAAACATATGCCAGCGAGAGATGGAAAATGACTAAAGATATAGAAAGCAAGTTGAATGCATTTGAAAATAGATGTCTCGAAAAATAATGAATATAAAATGGAACATTCAGGAGAAGTGATGAAATCAGAGAAATGTCTGGTCAACCACTAGTGACAACTGTTATAAGAAAGAGAAGATGGAGATATGTTGGACACACCGTGAGAAGAAATGATCAACGAATATCAAGCAGGCATTGAAGTGGGATGCAAAGGATTCAAGAAAGAGAGGCCGACCTACGGAGACCCTGAAACGAACTTTGCTGAGAGAGGCAAGAAATATCGGTCTCAGTTCCATGGAGGAAATTGAGCGAGTTGCCCAGGATAGAGCGGTACGGAGAAATTGCTTGCAGACCCTATGTAACGTATAACGGTACGAGAGGAATTAGTATTATTAAACATTCCAATGTTATTGATGCTACGTGATAGTGGAAGAGTGTTTTCAAATAGAAGAGCAATCTATGACATTTTTGGATCTAGATTTTTCTTATATTTCCCAAACCTATAGCAACATAATGTAAAATTGAAATTTAAAGACGAGGTGCGAACTGAACGACAGTCTGTTGTATTTGTGCACTAACTTATGGTGGTCACTTACTAGTATAGTTGATTCTCCAGTCACCGAGGTTCTTGTTCTTTGCGTTCGCTTTTAACAAACAAGTTAACCACTCTTTGTGATCTGTGTAGTTTGCGCTGAGACCGTGAATACTTTGCGCTCCAGCTCATAGACCCTAGGCATGTAGGCAGGCCTATACGAAAAGTTTACAAATAAAATATGCTTTGGTTTGCATGGCCTGACAGTTCCTTACAATGTTCGTTCTTTCTTTGCCTTGGGCGTCCGACACTATCCATTGAGCACTTTCCAGAAACTCTACCTAGTATTTGTATAGTATTCATTTTATTATGGGGCCACGCAAGAGTAATGTGTTGGGTTTTCTTTCTGTCACTACCTCCGTGTGCCGCGATTAGGTAAGTAGCGCACCTGATGCCTTCCGTGGATGTCACAATCGTTTCTCATGCTTTCTTGTCGAGGTTTCAAAAAGTCTCGAGTTTTGTGTTGTTGGTATTTCTGTCATCCGAATTGTTGATCTTCTATAGTCATTGTCTTGCTCTTGTCCTGTTTATTTATCTCAAATGTATTGTTACTCTCTTCGCCCTGCTTGTATGGCCTTTTTCGTTTTTACAGACGGTCAATTAGCAAGTGTTTTACTGTGACAACTTCTTCTGACTTTTCGCTTTTCTCTCTTGTCATTCAGCTCATACATAAGTCTCTTCTCAAAAAACTCTGCGCCCTTTCGCAATTTGGCTTCCACACAACTCTGTCATCAGCTAGTTTTTCCCATGTGCTGGGACCTATATCGCCTGCTATATATGCGGTATATGGTTCTTCTAAAAGAATTCTGAAAGAATCAACCATCTCAAACGTGTTGTTTGCTGATGACTGTGTCCTCGCTACCAACTTTGAGGAGAAAATGCTGACCTACATGGACATGTTTTCTATGGTCTGTGATGCGTTTGGCCTTACCACAAGAATTAGGAACAATGGAACATAACTGGAACAATGTAAATCGCTCCTAGGCTCAGATCACATACAAATCACACAGAGTGGTTAACAAGTGGTCGATATGCAGCGTTCAAAGAAGAAAAATATTACTACTACTATTGTTTATTAATTGTTGCTTTGTGGTTCTTCCATGATCGACAACTACTCCCTGACTTGCAAACAAAGGGACACAACTATGAAAACGACAAGATACTTCATACCTTATTTTATTGCAAAAAAAATTAGAGAGAAAAACAAAACAAACGATATTCATTCAGATTTATTTTAAAATAAAATTTAGATGCAGGTTATGCTAATTTAAATGATAGTTTTATAGATATGGTGAGCCCTTTAATTGGCCCTCCTTGTCTCCTGCAACGGGTGGCCCATTGTCTTCTGACAACCACCATTTTTAGATCTAGTCCACCACTGCCAACAACAACCTAATCATATGCATATATGTTCCTCTTGTACCGTTTTATGTTACATAGAACCTGCAAGTAATTTCTCCATACCACTCTGTCTCTTGGCAACTGCTCAATTTTTCCATGGAATTGAGTCTGATACTACTTACCTCTATCAGCAAAGTTCATTTTAGTGTTTCTAGGCCATCCTCTCTTTCTTGAATTCTCTGCCACCACTTTAATGCCTGCTTGTATTCTTTGCTACCACTCATGCTTGCTTGATATTCTTGTCTATCACTTCAATGCCTGCTTTGATATTCTTTGTCTACCACTTAATGCCTGCTTGATATTCTTTGCCTACCACTTCAATGCCTGCTTTGATATTCTTGTTCACCACTTCAATGCCTGCTTTGATATTCTTTGCTCACCACTTCAATGTCTGCTTTGATATTCTTTGTCTACCACTTCAATGTCTGCTTTGATATTCTTTGTCTCATCACTTAATGCCTGCTTTGATATTCTTTGCCTACCACTTCAATGCTTGCTTTGATATTCTTGTTATCACTTCAATGCCTGCTTTGGTATTCTTTGCTCTACCACTTCAATGCCTGCTTTGATATTCTGTCCACACACTTCAATGTCTGCTGATATTCTTTGTCTACACTCAATGCCTGCTTTAATATTCTTTTGCCTACCACTTCAATGCTTTTGATATTCTTTGTCTATCACTTTAATGCCTGATTTGGTATTCTTTGCCTACCACTTCAATGCCTGCTTTGGTATTCTTTGATCATTACTTCATAACAAATGCCCAATATATTTCATCTTCTTTCTTATAACAGATGTTATTAGAAGTTGACCAGATATTTTTCTAATTTCATCATCATCAAGTAGCTTGTCCCTTCTGGAACTTGGCTCTCATGACAGCATTCCTGAAAAACTCTCTGTTCTGTGCAAGTCGGTGTCAGCAGCAATCATTCTCAGATCGTGAATGACATCCTGCACCCATTGTCATCTAGGTCTTCCTCTGTTCTTCTTCCAGGCACCATTCCTTCCCACATTATTTCTCCAGGCACTCATGTCATTTGATGTGTTCTAAAGTGATTTCATCACTTCTCCAAATTCGTCCCATTTTATGTTCATTTAATCATACACTCTCTCATAATAAAATAACAATATGAATTGGTATCCAACCTCTCATATAAATAGTAACAATAACATAGAAGTAACATCAATATATTACAATGAATAATACACACCAAAAATGTTTGGGTGACTGGAAGGTTACACATTTTCAAAACAACACTACAAGAATAAAGATGGTCGTTCCATTCTTCCTTTAGAACACTTTTCATGGAACTCAGTAAGCTGAAAGTAGAAATTAGAATAAAAAGTTAAATTTAGTGTAGCAATAATCTATGCCAATATTTGTAAGCAAATATAGTACATGCAAATTATAACTGAAATATTTTAACAAATATAGCGCTTGAAAACAACTAAAATCTTGTATCAAATATTTCATACAAAATTATAATGAAGTCTAAGTCATGGACAGCAAACTAGTGCTATGCAGAATGCTGGGAGTAACAAGAAGAGACTGGTTGAGAAATGAAGACATCAGGGAAAAGTGGGTACAACATCAGTACTGAACTTCATCAAGAAACAACAAATTAATTGGTTCAGCCACATATGCAGATACCCAACAGATAGTGCGCCTCAAAGAGCAATGATATCATACAATGGATACAAAGCAAAAGGTCACTATGCAAAATGTGGACTTAGAATAATAGAGGCGAAAACCTATTTATGAAGTGCACACAAAACCTATTCTAGAAATCTCTTCTTATTCTGACATTGTGAGGCACAAGAGGATTGGAGAAAATGAAACAAAATGAAACTACTGAAACCTTGTATGAAATATATCATAGAAAACTATACTGAAGTTCTAAATCAAGTGGACAGCAAATCTCAAGCTGTGTTCCACAAGAGGATAGAAGATATTTTCAGGGGCTATATAAACAGGACCCCTGCACAAAAATGTTGAGCATTCCTTGAACATTATTGAAGATATCACTAAGTCTAATCATATAATCCATGGGGCCCTTGAAGCTTCAATAAAATGTAGATATGACAAGACCTATACAGCCAATCTGAGAAATGTTGATGTA
Source organism: Arion vulgaris (assembly GCA_020796225.1). NCBI lineage: Eukaryota > Metazoa > Mollusca > Gastropoda > Stylommatophora > Arionidae > Arion > Arion vulgaris. The sequence goes on from JADZMA010000235.1 coordinate 5,451, forward strand.
TAAAATATTTGTCTTCATCGCTCTTATATTTGTTTTCTAGAAGCCCTACCTCCTGAGGTCATTCAGAATACCAGCCTGGTTCATTCTTTTGTCCATTTTTTACTCGGCCATGCCTGCAAGCCTATCATGCCTGCATGCCTGCAAACCCTCCATTTTGCTTACACCAGACTCCTGAAAGACTTCAATCATTACTTTGAGCCCAACCAGTCTCATCTTTCTGAGCATACTCATTGAGTATGCTGTTTTGAAGAGCACAAAGGCAGTCTAGAATCTTTCATCTTGACTTGTGAGGCAAAACATGATTGGAGAAAATAAAATACTCATTGAGTCGCTGAGAAAACATGCATGGGTAAAAGCATGTGACTCCAGTCAGACCATTGCTCTAGTTATTGCTATAATCTCCATAGTGGGTCGCTCTGGTGTAGAGGTTAGGTGCTCGTCTCTTGTTCCAAAGGCACTGATTCACTCCTCGCAGAGCCATCGAAATATTTTTCCAGAGACCCTGATCTCAGTGTAGGTGAGACTGAGTTCCTAGTCCTGTCAGAGATGGGGATAAAATGTAGGTCATGTGTTCAAGTTGAGCACTTAAAAGAACCCTTGGCAGTGCAAAATCGATAAGAACAGGCTGGAAAGCCACTAATCTAGCAAAATTTATTAGCAGATTAGCAAAATTCATTAGCAGATTAGCAAAATTCATTAGCAGATTAGCAAAATTCATTAGCAGATTTTTTAAATATTTAACTCTTACAAAATATTTTCACCATCTTCCAAATTGCATCAGGATCCTGAGATCTTCCTGTGTAAGAAAGATATCGAGCACACATGGTTATTCATCGAATGCAATGATGATGGTCCTATCAATCAATCATACAGAGTCAATAATCCATAGTCTGACTACCAATTTCTAGCAGCAAATGTACTGATGATACACCTAATATCTTATAATATATATACCTGACCACCACTCTGGGGTCTCTAGAGTTGGTATCACACCTGAAATAAAGGTAAGACAAATCTAATCAACAACAAACAAACAAAACTGTTGTACTACTTTTAGGGCGGTGGAGGACAGGTGGATGAGAGCCTGAGGAACGATATGGCGGCATCAGGCAGAGCAGCAAGCTGTTCAGGTTAGAATTTTATTATGTCCACAACAGAAAATATCCTTGACTCTACTGTGAATTGAACACGGTCTCCACATGGGAGCGCGTCAATACACTCATCCAGACGTCCTCAATATCTCTCCAATAAACAAACAAACTGTATGGTTTATGAATAACTTCTTCATTTGTTCACATACTCATGCTAGTTAAAGTAGGATGCAGTCAAGAGAACGGTAAGCACTGTGTCACAGTTTTCAGCATGATCACTTTTGGTCTGACATCCAACTTCAGCATAGCTTCATGGGTTAGCTTCTCAATATTTGATTCACAAACTTAATGAGACTTGGTTTCAGGGTCACACAGGGTGTTGATTGAGTCTGAGTCAGCTTTGTTCTGCTGACCCTGATGCTAGCTATTATTTATCTCTGTGGTTAAGTGGTCCTTGTCTTGTGTTCAAAGGTTAGGCTCACATCCTAACTGCGCCATTCTGTCTCATGAGACATTTTTCCAGAGACCTCTCAGGATTGTTGCTGTAGCTATGGAGTTTGTGCTTGTGCAATACTCAGCAGGTGGCGTGCATTTCTAGGGAGAGGAACCGAGCATATGGGTAAAATCCTGAAGCTGTCCTCAGCTATAGAGCCTATTAGACACTCACCTTAGATGGAATGTTTGCAATGAGTTTGTCTTCCTCTCTGATTCAATCAGACCATCCCCTCTGACACCCAGGCAGATGATCATCACTCTCAAATAAAGTGTTCAGGTTATCCAACCGCCTTGACCTCACCAGATTAGTGTTCAATACTGGGCTGTAAAATATTTTTACAATAAATGAAATCACAGAATCGATCACTTGGTGTAGTTACTTCATCATAAATGTTGACGATACAGATCCCAGAGTTGGGTCATTCTGGTGTGGTTACTTGATCTCGTTATGATCAAACAAATCACAGAACTAGGTCACTCATCATGCACATCCTGAACCTATGTTCTCGCTGAGTATTCTCTTCACTAAAAAGTCCGGTATCATGACCTCCAGAACTATTTTATTCCATACATTTGTGTAATTTTATATTTCCAAAGTATTTATTTGTTCTTTATTTTCTTCATATCAATCACTAATCTAAAAAACAAATAGCACGATATAACAAATAAAAATAATATTTGACAACAAAAAACGAGTCAAGCAATAACAAGTGAAAACAGAAATAAAAGTGGTTGCTAATAGTGAAGTTGATAACACACTGTGCTTGTGACTATGTGCTGTGGATATTCCGGGGTTCGAGGCCAGCTTGGGCCAAAAACTTTTTGTTGTGCATACAGTACAAGGTTGAATTACAAGTAACCCTGATCCTCTACTTAGGGATCTAAATTATGAGTACCTTTTTCAGGAGTAAGCTTGCTGAATGGCCAGGGACACTGGCACAAGGAGGAAGCCTCACAAAATCAATCAGATGTGCAGATATTAGGCACCATGACTAGGTCTGCAAAAAACTGTCATTACGCCTGTAATACCGCTTTTAGGACAGTGTAGGACAGAGGGACATGAGCCTGAAGAATTTAATGGCCACATGGCTAGTGCAGTCACCAAGAATCTGTTCAGGTTAGGATTTTTCTTTTATGTCTCGAAAGAAAAAATCCTTGGTCTTACCATGGATTGATAACGGTCTCCGATAGAATCCACGCTTAATCCATTCGACAGACGCTCTCACCTGAATACTAACAAAAATAGAAAAAGGACAAAGACACAGGAAATCTAAGGGCAACTAAAAGGAAATACTCACGCTGATTCCAGTCATATTCACTATCAGCATCTGTATCATCTGGAAGTCTCCAAGCACTGGCTGAGCTGGTAGAATGGACTGATCTTGATGTCTTAGGTACAATCTGACAAAGTACAGGTAACGGAGATTAAGAACAAGAATTATTTGGAGGAAATATACACTCAAAAATTGTATCAATATATCCAGAAAAGGCACTAACAGTGGGATTAGTGAGGATTATCATCATGTCTCTGTAGCTAAGGTAAGCCTCTGACTTGTTCAAGGTCATGGGTTCGAATCCGGGACACACCGCTCTGTTCACAAGTGTATTTTTTCCAGAGACAATAGGATTGTTGCCGGAGCTACGGAGTTCATGCTTGTGCGATACTTCGGTAGGTGGTGCCATTTCACGGAGAGGGATCGCTACATGGGGTAAAACCTAATGGAATGAAGTCAATCCTTCAGCTTTAGATCTTTTAGATCATTGTGCTCCAGATTCCATATTTGTTCTCTTGCTTTATAGGCATAATTTGACCAAATGTTATAATGTTATTTTTAGATATTTTAGATTGGAGGTTTTCTTCATTTATAACATTGTCTTTTCTTGACTTTCAAATGTTATTTCTAGTATGGGATTATGCCCATGTATTGCCGGGCTCAAGGAGCAAAGAATAGTAACACTGCAACCTACAAGGCATGTTGCAAGGTAGGTGCCATAGAAGTTACTTCTAGTAAACAATAAACGTTGCAGAATCAGATGTGCTGGCTTACTTATAGGCGCATAACTGGCACAGCATACAATCGCTCTTAGGCTCAGATCCCATACAAATCGCAAAGAGTGGTTTAACAAGTGGTTGTTATGGAACATTCAAAGAAGAAGAGGACATACAGGATTAAACTATGTAGATTTTTTTGTCCAATGGATAAGCTCGTTTATTATGCTTTGTTCTATCAAGTGTTTGTCTGCGTGTAGCTTTGTCAAACTGCTCATCCTACTAATCGTATTTACATTGCTCTTGTGTGAGTCATTGAGTTGGAGTTTATGAACATCAATGAGCAGCTAGCTCCTTGTCAGATACCACTAAAATAAAGTTTGCTCCTACCCGATAACTAGACAAACAACATCACTAAGCACTGGCATTGTCAGTCTATTCAACTAACATGACCTGATAGCTTACTCGATTAGTCTGCCAAAGTGATTGATCCTGCATATTCTTCCAGTGACAGATTTATTCATGTCTCTAACAGCTTTCCCAGGAATGAGATTTGCTCGTACAGCAGACAAACATCTCTGAGCACCTGCATTGTCGTCAGTCTGTCAAACCCACATGACACTGATTAGTCTGTCGGAGGGATTGATCCTGGTGCTTCTATTTTCCATTGTTTAAAATCATAGAGGAGCATCTGGTCGAATAGATTAGAGCCTGCTCATTCAGAAGAATTGGGTTCAATCCATGTACAGCCAGGAGTTATTTTGTGTATGGGGTATAAGAAAAATCTTTACAGAAACAGTTTCGAGATGACTACACTAGCAATGCAACCATTAAATTCCTTAGGCTCATGTACCATCCTGTCCTGCACTACCATAAAAAGCAGTAACACAGGCAGTCAAGACATTTTTTTTACAATTATATTTTATCCTGTTTTACAAAATATACATTTATATTCTTACATCAAGGGAAACATTTTTGGCTCCGGCTCATCATTGCTTTGTGGCAGCTACCAGATTACCAGTGTTGTCTGCAGGCTGCTGTAGAAGATGTACTGTGTGAAGCAAGCAGAGCCCTTAGAGCAGAGATACTAATATTATGTTAATAGTTATATATACTAATGCAATCACACACATGTAAGCAAAACATAAGAAATTATGACAATACACAGACATTACAAAAGTGATGACAAGACAAAGACATTACACACAGCTACATTAAAAACAGGCATTAAAAACAGGTCATTAAAAACAGGTGATTAAAAACAGGTATTAAAAACAGGTAATTAAAAACAGGTACATTAAAAACAGGTTATTAAAACGCAACATCACAAAACAGTCATATAAAATGATCACATCACAAAATAGTCACACTATCAAGCATGAACACAGATCCAGGTAAGAGTTCTACCTTTCAATATAAGTCCTACGCTGTGGATGAAGGTCCTGGGCTACAGATGTTGAGTATGACGGCTGAAGTGGAATGGCATCACCTAGCAAAACTGAATACAAATGTCAGTGTTTTGATAATTTGAAAACACTTGAATGATAAATATATATATATATTCTTCCCATACTGTTATACATTATACAGAGACTGCATGTTATTCTCCATATCAATCTGTCCTGGGAATTCCTCTACTCTCTTCCATGGAATTTAGTCTGATATTTCCGCCTTCAGCAAAATTTCAGTATTTCCATAGGGCGCCTCCTTTCTTGAACTCTTAGCCTCCCACTTCAATGCCTGCACTTCAGTGCCTGTATTGGTATTCTTTAATCATTTCTGGAATACCCAAGGTATGCCCAACATATTCCATCTTCTCCTTCTTATTCATTGGCATAAAATACAAAAATATATGTTGATAAACACTAAATAAACAATAAATCATTATAAGTTACTTCATCTTCTACATTCTTTCTTGTGTAACCACATACAAGAGAGTCTCAGTCACAGAATAGTCGAGGTTGTTCTTGCATTCTCAAGGTGATGGGTTTGGTCTATGAATGAATTTTTTCCGGAGATAAGTATTGTTGCTGGAGCTACGGATTTTGTTATATGTGCAGTATCTCGCAGGTGGGTGTCTTATTTACGGAAGGAATACACCATAAGGGGAAACCCGGAGCAATTAAGTCAATATTTTGCTGGTAAGTCTTTTTAAATCATATAAACTGTTCTTTGCAATTTAACAGATTGTAATGGAGTGTTTTTGCATATGGGTGAATGGTTTGTTTAGTTATAAAGAAATTGCACTGTAGTTTAGCAAAACTAAAATATTGTTTCTAAATATGATTTACAATTTGACTTATTATATATAAAACTGAAGACAAATGGATGTAGTTTTACTAAATATTTACTGGTTTAGCAAATATATCCCTAAGCATCTCCTCATAAACTTAAGCTGCTCCTCATAGAGACTTGCTCCCAAGGTGTCAGACATAACAAATCTTTGTCTACAAGATACTGTTAAATAACTCGCCACTTTAAAACTGCATGATCCCCCATCTGGTGCCGGGGCCCGCAAGGGAAGTAAAGAATAGTACCACTGCGACCTACAAGGTGTCGAAGAGGCGACTGAGGAGGGGCCAGCTCTTTCCACGCTTTAAGCCGCACACTGCGCCACGGCGGAAATCCGTTGCACGCTTTAAGCCGCACACTGCGCCATAGAGTTGCTTCCTTTATAAGAAGTCTTTCTAGTTTTACTTCTGTTTTACTTATACTACTTTTCAACCTTGCTATTCTATTGAGTTGTCCAGTTTTCTTTAATTTAGTATATAATAAGATATATATGTTTATTTATTGACGAGTATTTGGGGATCGTAATTTTTTTATTTTTTTTTACTTCCTTGAATTAACTGCTTAAAAATTGAGAAAATAAATGGGCGGGAAAGAGTTAAGGAAGCTACCCTAGTAAAAAAGGTTTCAGAAATCGAGGCCTACTTGTAGGTACAACTCGATAACAACTTCAATTTAATAAACAAACTACTCTTTGCAGATGATCAGAGTATAATTTACAACAACGAACACAAACTTCAACAACACATAAATGCACTACAAGCGACATGCGAAAAATATGACATGAAAATTAACATCTCCAAAACAGAAGTCATGACAATAAGTAGGTCAACAGGTCAACAAAATATACACGTGAATAATGTAAAAATACAACAGACTCCAGAATTCAAAAATCTCGAGAGTATATTCTTTTTACTTTACTTTTCCGATCCAGCAGTCATCTGAGCATTTGCCCTTCGACTTGAGGCCATGGCAGTGAATTTACAGGTCTGTCTGAGTTGTGGTGTTTTAGCATAGAGAGAGCTTCAACATCTGGGTCTGAAGGTAGGTACTTGTGGCGTAGGTCACTGAGTGCAGGGCACTGAAAGAGATGGTGTGTGACAGTTTCTTCTGAACAGTCACACAGTTGACATTGTGAGGCAACCTTGGTTGGATGGGGTTTAGGTGAGCATTCAGGGGCACATGTTGTGTCCTAAGGCGAAAATAATGACTTGTTCTTGTCGGGGTGAGGTCATTTATAGCATCTTTGGGATTTGGAGTGTCATGGTGTTTAAAGAGGGCTCTGCCAGTTTTGCCCATTGCCCACTCATTCATCCACTCCTCCTTCTTGTTACTTTTTAAATTTGTTTAGCAGTCTGCAGAGTTATTGGTCTGTCATGCTGTTGACTATTTGCCCCTGCCTTTGCAAGGATGTCTGCTCTTTCATTTCCTTGTATGTTGCTGTGTCCTGGTATCCACTGTAAGGTAAGCTTGACGGCAAAGGTGTTGATGAATGAACTGATGGATAGAGCCAGGGACTGCACGCTGGGCTCTCAGGGTTTGCATTTTTTTAGTGACTGTAGCACTGACTTACCATCAGTAAAGATAACAGTGTGCTGAGTTTTTGGGGATGGAGCTGGAATATGTTTGTAAGATGGTGCACTGAAGCTTCAATGGCAATGGTCTCGGCCTCAAAATTAGAACAGTACTTTCCACATGCATTTTGCAACTCGTCCCACGATTTGTCTGGGTATTCTATTCAGGCACCGTATCCAGCATTAATAGTCCCCTTGAAGGCTGAGCCATCTGTATATACATGTATCCACTTGTCTGGGAAAGATAGTATGGTGTCTTGGGCCACCATCCAGAGATCTACTGGGTCTGAGTTCTTCTTGGTGATGTCTTTGGTAAGTGTGGTGTTTATTTTAGGACAGGCGAGACTACAATTTGGAGGGACTTCTGTGTACAATTTGTGTCTCTTCTCTGTTCTCCGGCATGTGATATTTTTCTTGCAGGCCTAATGCCACATCTAGGATTGTTTTTTGCTTCAGTCTGTGCTGTGGTCGCCAGTTGTCTACTAATTGTCTGTTAGGATGGTTTCTACTAAGTCTTTTATATTTTTCCACTGTCTCTACTACTGCTGCCTCCACGCATTCGTAAGGGCTCGATGTTTGTATGGATTTCACATGCTGCTGTAGGGGCTGATCCCATACCTCCAGAGATGAAATGCACTGCCTGGCTCTGTACTTTGTCCAGAGCTTCCTTTGTTGTTTTACTACATGTTGCCTGCAGTGCTAGGTTGCAATCCATTACAGAGCGTACATAACCGATGTAGAGTTGCCTAAGTGTGTTTTGTTTGCGCCATGAGGTACTTGCAAGTCGTTTTAGGAGATTTAGCTCTTTTGACTTTAACTTCAGGTTTTGGACATGTTTGTTAAATGAGAGCTGCCTATCCATCATCACCCCTAGGTATGTTGGGTTATCTTCTTCTTAAAAATATTACCATCTAGTGTTATTTAATATTTTTCTTGCCACCTTGTTACTCCTGGTGAAAATAGAGTAGGTTGTCTTGGTGTAGTTCATTTTCAATTTCCATGTCTCACAGTATTTACTAAGCCTGTCAAGGTCTTCATTTAGCCGCCTTTCACTGAAGCCAGTGTGCTTGCTGGTGTGCCAAAGAACCAGGTCATCAGCATATAATGTTTTTCTGTCAGTAGCTCTTGGGCATGTCATTCAGAAACAGGAGGGAAAGTGTACAACTTAGTGGGAGCCCTGGGTAGACCTTTTCTTGCACCTGCTTGGAAGAGATGCCATTGTTGATCTTTGTCTGGTTTTGATGGGGTTTCTGGAGGGATGTTTTCACCAACGACATTCTACCATGGATTCTGTATCTAACATTTTACCCAGCAACCTTTTCGCCACACTCTGTGATGCTTGCTGCAAGTCAATGAATACAGCAGTAGTGTGTTTTCCCTGAACCCGAATGATCATTTGGCCAGTCTAAAAATCTGATCACGTTCTCTGTCCTGCTCTAAACCCTGCTTGGCTACTGTTCAGCATTTTGGGTGGTTTCGAGCCACCAATATAACCGGTGATTAATCATTCTTTCAGCTAGTTTACCTAGGCATGAAGTGAGGGATATTGGCCTATAGCTTTTCACTGTCTTCAGATGTTTTCCTTCTTCAAGATAGGTGTTATGTTGCATTCTTCCATGTCTTGGGCAATGTCCCCTCATTCCAAGTTTTATTAATTAGATCTAGGATCACTGCTCGAGAGTATATTCACAGCAGATGGAAAGATGGACAGAGAAATCGAGACATACCAACTGTCACCAATATTAAAACATCCAGGCATTAACATGGCAGTCAAACGACAACTGATAAACTGCATATTTATTCCAACTTTCTGCTATCAGTGCCAAACATGACCCTGACTAAGACACAAGAAAGAAAGATTACAACATGTGAAATGAGATGTCATAAAGCTGTCAACGTTACAACGTTTCTGCTTGTTTCTTGCCTACGGAACACATCCCCGAATTCTTGATAGTATCTTTAATCCCATAGTCACCTACACTCCCATCATTTTTGAAAGATACGAACCACACTTTGTCTGTCCTTTCTTCCATTGAGTTGCTACCCGAGAGAACCTACCGTCTCTTCCTCCTTGATGTGTGCTCATTGTACACTTCTATACCTCATCCTGACGGCCTTAAAGCTTTCAGTTCTTCTCAATAGGAGAACTAATCCACTTGTGTCAACTTCTCTCTCCTTCGCTTGCGAACTAGTTCTCATCTTAACTCCTTTCAGTTTAATGACCAATTCTTTGAGCAGATCAGTGGGTTGCCATGGGTACTAAAATGGGACCTAGTTATGCTTGTCTATTCATAGGTTATCTTGAACACCTGGTATGGACTACATATGATGGCCCCTTCCATCTGTCTATCACAGATACATTGATGACTGATTGGCATTACTGATATGCCTGAAGCCGATTTGTCACGCTTCATTAATTTCATTAATGTTTTCAACCCTTCTATTCGTTTTACTTCACATCTCCATTACTTGTGTCAACTTTCTTGACATTACTATCCCCATACGCCTATCCACTATCACAACATCAGTATATTACAAGCCTACTGATGTACATAGTTTTCTCCTATATTCTCACTACATCAGTATATTACAAGCCTACTGATGTACATAGTTTTCTCTCTATATTTCTCACTACATTTAGTATATTACAAGCCTACTGATGTACATAGTTTTCTCCTCTATACTTCTCACAACATCAGTATATTACAAGCCTACTGATGCACATAGTTTTTCCTCTATACTTCTCACAACATCAGTATATTACAAGCCTACTGATGCACATAGTTTTCCTCTATATTTCTCACAACATCAGTATATTACAAGCCTACTGATGCACATAGTTTTCTCCCCTATACTTTCACAACATCAGTATATTACAAGCCTACTGATGCACATAGTTTTCTTCTATACTTTCACAACATCAGTATATTACAAGCCTACTGATGCACATAGTTTTCTTCTCTATACTTCTCACTACATCAGTATATTACAAGCCTACTGATGCACATAGTTTTTCCTCTATACTTCTCACAACATCAGTATATTACAAGCCTACTGATGCACATATTTTTCTCCTCTATACTTCTCACAACATCAGTATATTACAAGCTATTGATGTACATAGTTTTCTTCTATACTTCCTACAACATCAGTATATTACAAGCCTACTGATGCACATAGTTTTCTCCTCTATACTTCTCACAACATCAGTATATTACAAGCCTACTGATGCACATAGTTTTCTCCCCTATACTTCTACAACATCAGTATATTAAGCCTACTGATGCACATAGTTTTTCCTCTATATTTCTCACAACATCAGTATATTACAAGCCTACTGATGCACATAGTTTTCTCCTCTATACTTCTCACAACATCAGTATATTACAAGCCTACTGATGCACATAGTTTTCCCCTATACTTCACTACATCAGTATATTATAAGCCTACTGATGCACAAAAGTTTTTCCTCTATACTTTCACAACATCAGTATATTACAAGCCTACTGATGCATATAGTTTTCCTCTATATTTCTACAACATCAGTATATTACAAGACTACTGATGTACATAGTTTTCTCCTTTATACTTTTTCACAACATCAGTATATTCAGCCTACTGATGCACATAGTTTTTCCTCTATATTTTCACAACATCAGTATATTACAAGCCTACTGATGTACATAGTTTTCTCCTTTATACTTCTCACAACATCAGTATATTACAAGCCTACTGATGTACATAGTTTTCTCCTCTATACTTCTCACAACATCAGTATATTACAAGCCTACTGATGCACATAGTTTTCCTCTATACTTCTCACAACATCAGTATATTCAAGCTCACTGATGCACATAGTTTCTCCTTTATATTTTCCAACATCAGTATATTACAAGCCTACTGATGCACATAGTTTTCTCTATATTTCTACTACATCAGTATATTACAAGCCTACTGATGTACATAGTTTTCTCCTTTATACTTCTCACAACATCAGTATATTACAAGCCTACTGATGCACATAGTTTTCCTCTATATTTCTCACAACATCAGTATATTACAAGCCTACTGATGCACATAGTTTTCTCCTCTATACTTTCTACATCATCAGTATATTAAGCCTACTGATGACATAGTTTCTCTCTATACTTCTCACAACATCAGTATATTACAAGCCTACTGATGCACATAGTTTTCCTCTATATTCTCACAACATCAGTATATTACAAGCCTACTGATGCCATAGTTTTCCTCTATACTTCTCACAACATCAGTATATTACAAGACTTCTGATGTACATAGTTTTTCCTTTATATTCTCACAACATCAGTATATTACAAGCCTACTGATGCACATAGTTTTCTCTCTATACTTTTTCACAACATCAGTATATTAAAGCCTACTGATGTACATAGTTTTCTCCTTTATATTTCTCACAACATCAGTATATTACAAGCCTACTGATGTACATAGTTTTCTCCTCTATATTTTTCACAACATCAGTATATTACAAGCCTACTGATGCACATAGTTTTCTCCTCTATACTTCTCACAACATCAGTATATTACAAGCCTACTGATGCACATAGTTTTCTCCCTATACTTCTCACAACATCAGTATATTACAAGCCTACTGATGCACATAGTTTTCTCTCTATACTTCTACAACATCAGTATATTACAAGCCTACTGATGCACATAGTTTTCTCCCTATACTTCTACAACATCAGTATATTCAAGCCTACTGATGTACATAGTTTTCTCCTTTATACTTTCTCACAACATCAGTATATTACAAGCCTTACTGATGCACATAGTTTTTCCTTTATATTTCTCACAACATCAGTATATTACAAGCCTACTGATGCACATATGTTTTCTCCTTTATATTTCACAACATCAGTATATTACAAGCCTACTGATGTACATAGTTTTCTTTCTATCTTCTCACAACATCAGTATATACAAGCCTACTGATGTACATAGTTTTCTCTCTATACTTTCTACAACATCAGTATATTACAAGCCTACTGATGTACATAGTTTTCTTTCTATATTTCTCACAACATCAGTATATTACAAGCCTACTGATGCACATAGTTTTCTCCCCTATATTTCACAACATCAGTATATTACAAGCCTACTGATGCACATAGTTTTTCCTCTATACTTTCTACAACATCAGTATATTACAAGCCTACTGATGCACATAGTTTTCCTCTATACTTCTCACAACATCAGTATATTAAAGCCTACTGATGCACATAGTTTTCTTCTCTATACTTCTCACAACATCAGTATATTAAAACCTACTGATGCACATAGTTTCTCCCCTATATTTCTCACAACATCAGTATATTACAAACCTACTGATGTACATAGTTTTCTCCTCTATACTTTCCACAACATCAGTATATTAAAGTCTTACTGATGCACATAGTTTTTCCTTTTTATTTCTCACAACATCAGTATATTACAAGACTACTGATGCACATAGTTTTTCCTCTATACTTTCACAACATCAGTATATTACAAGCCTACTGATGCACAAAAGTTTTTCCTCTATACTTTCACAACATCAGTATATTACAAGCCTACTGATGCAAAATAGTTTTCTCCTCTATACTTTCTCAACATCAGTATATTAAGGTTACTTTATGCACATAGTTTTCTCCTCTATACTTCTACAACATCAGTATATTACAAGCCTACTGATGCACATAGTTTTCCTCTATATTCTCACAACATCAGTATATTACAAGCCTACTGATGCACATAGTTTTCTCCTCTATATTTCTCACAACATCAGTATATTACAAGCCTCACTGATGCACATAGTTTTCCTCTATATTCTACAACATCAGTATATTAAAGCCTACTGATGCCATAGTTTTCTCCTCTATACTTCTCACAACATCAGTATTTTACAAGCCTACTGATGCACATAGTTTTCCTCTATACTTTCACAACATCAGTATATTACAAGCCTACTGATGCACATAGTTTTTTCCTCTATATTTTCACAACATCAGTATATTAAAGCCTACTGATGGGCCCTAGTTTTCTCCTTTATATTCTCACAACATCAGTATATTACAAGCCTACTTTATGCACATAGTTTTTCCTCTATACTTCTCACAACATCAGTATATTACAAGCCTACTGATGCACATAGTTTTCCTCTATACTTCTACAACATCAGTATATTACAAGCCTACTGATGCACATAGTTTTCCCTATACTTCTCACAACATCAGTATATTACAAGACTACTGATGCACATAGTTTTCTCCTCTATACTTCTCACAACATCAGTATATTACAAGCCTACTGATGCACATAGTTTTCTCCTCTATATTTCTCACAACATCAGTATATTACAAGCCTACTGATGCACATAGTTTCTCCTCTATACTTCTCACAACATCAGCATATTACAAGTCTACTGATGCACATAGTTTTCTTCTATACTTCTACAACATCAGTATATTACAAGCCTACTGATGCACATAGTTTTCTTCTATACTTTCTCACAACATCAGTATATTACAAGCTACTGATGTACATAGTTTTCTCTTTATACTTTTCACAACATCAGTATATTACAAGTCTACTGATGCACATAGTTTTTCCTCTATACTTTCTCACAACATCAGTATATTACGCCTACTGATGCACAAAAGTTTTCTTCTCTATACTTTTTCACAACATCAGTATATTACAAGCCTAACTGATGCACATAGTTTTTTTCTTATATTTCTCACAACATCAGTATATTACAAGCCTACTGATGTAAAATAGTTTTCCTTTATACTCTCACAACATCAGTATATTACAAGCCTACTGATGCACAAAAGTTTTCTCCTTTTATACTTCTCACAACATCAGTATATTACAAGACTACTGATGCACATGTTTTTCTCCTTTATACTTCTTCCATCCCGGACTTGTCGTGAGTCTTTGCCATTCTAGCAGCTCTTGCGCCTTCGGCGTCTTTTGTAGCAGGACGACGATTTTCTGAGAGAGCTCGTAAGATGCTTAATTTCTTGCAGGGCCCATACCTGAGAGGGTGCTTCGGCTATGCATCGAGTTCAGAAATCACTCGCCAACAGGCCCTCACCAGCCAGCATAGGACTACTAACTCTGACAGAGTAAAATTTATCTAAACTTTCCACCCCCATAGTTCACTGGTGAAAAAAGTTTGTTCCTGTCATTTGTCTATCCTTAAGTCAAATCCTGAGACCCGTTTTGTCTTCCTACTATCCTTGGTGGCTTACAGACGGGACAGAAGTCTTAAGGATATGTTGGCACACAGTCGCCTTAAGTCCAATATCCAGACTCATTTTGGCACTGTCCAGTGTGGCTGCCGGGCGTTGCAACACGTGTGCTTTGTGAACAGATGCGACTGTATCTTTTTCCTTTAGCCACTTTCTTATTGACGATGGTTTCACATGCGAGTCCCGTAATCTTATCTATGCTATTATCTGTAAGCAGTGTAACAAGGCTTATATCGGCTAGACAGGTAAGAGGCTTAGTGACCGATTCGTCCAACACTTGCGCGACATACGCCAATGCTCTGTGACTCCTGTAACCACCCATTTCAATGACACTGGCCATTTAGGAGCTCACGATTCAGGACACAGCCATCCGATCATGTTCCTGATGATCGCAGTCGATTTGTTCTGGAGAATCGGTTGATTTCTTTGTATGGTACCTTGTGACCACGTGGGCTCAACGATACATTCCTATGCTTCTTAGTACTTCTTCTCATGCCTTGTAATCTATATGGGTATGTGTTGCATGTATTCAAGTTATATATTTACTAGATTTTTTCATTGTTTCTTTTCTATTTCTAGTTTTTATGTGTGTTTTTGTGTTACATTTATTTCGTTTTTATTCCCAGATTTTCATTAGAAACGTTTGTATTTGGTTGTCCATTTGTTTGTTTAAATTTGTCACTCCTGTTGTTTGTTTGCTTGATAAAGGTCTTGTTGGTTGAAACGTTGCTGTATTTTGTCATTATTTTTGTAATTTGTAAAACTACACTACTTTGTGATTACGTGTTTTGCCAACGTTACAAGGAGAGATAGAGTGAGAAACGAGAATATCAGAAGCACGTTGGTACTATACCATGCATACAGTACATCGAGAAGCAAAGAATCAAGTAGTTCGACCATCTAATGAGAATGGAACCACATTTACTACCATCACGTGCCTACAATAATCGACACTCAGGGCGCAGAGCACTAGGCAGACCAAGAACACGATGGATAGATAACACCTCAGAGTCCTCAGAAGCATGGACTGACAATATCAAGCGCAACACGCCTGGCACAAGATAGAAAACTAACTCTCCCTACGACGCTTCACGGCAAATGTGGTTAAGATAAGATAAGAAGATAAGACTTGTAGGTGTATAACTGGTACAACATACAATCGCTCTTAGGCTCAGATCACATATAAATCATAAGAGTGGTTTAACAAGTAGTCGATATGGAGCGTTCAAAGGAGATGAAGAAACTGCATGACCTTGAACCCTATGTACTTACTCTGTGACCCAGGGACATTCCACACAGGCTGTCGCTGAAAGATAGAAAAGTTCAACTTAAACATTGCGATGACAATAAAACTGACCAAATACTTTCTTTGCTGCAATTCTACCATCACCTATCTTAATGTCATAAAATTCTCTGTACTTGTTTCAACATATATTTTCCTTCAAGTTCAGCTCAATACTCTAATCTAAGTCCATATGTTCTCCATCCTCTAATACAACAACCATCTCACTGTTCCTACACTCCTGTATCCTAGTGATGTTAGTTGGCATAGCTAACATAAGCAAAGTAACGATACAAGAACATCATCATGATTCTCCAACCATTGCTATCACAAAGACAATGCAAATACATCATAACAAACCACAACTTACCGTCCTGAAACTTCATGAGACATCTCAAATTCCTCATCTCGTCTGCATCTGCTTGTTCCACAGAGAAAAAATCAGTTACACAAATAGAAAACATAGACATATGCTGCTATATCACATTATAAACATATAGACCACAACATTCTCAAGAAATACATCACATAAACTTATAGATTACATGTGAAAATAATAAACATAATACATGTGAAATGTGATGTCTATGAAAAGTTACCAACAACACCAGAAAATACAGATTAACCAACATCAGCATAGGAAAGAAGGTTGGCACAAAACCTTGCTTGAATTACATTGAGAAACAAAGAATGAAGTGGTTCAGCTACTTAATAATAACGCAACTAAACTCCACTGTATACAGAGTCTTCTACAACAGAACATCAAGAAAGACTAGCTTTTACGGAACACATAGCTCATGTGATCATGAAGGCGAGGAAAGGTTTGCTGGCGATGAGGGTAATGGCTGCGCGGATTGTAACAGCGCCATCTTTTTCTTTATACCAGGGGCTGGTCCTTTCTGTGCTTGAGTATGCGCTGGCAATCCTGACTCTCAGTCATAGTCAGATAGAACGACTGGAAAGAATACAGAACGAGGCGATGCGCATTATACTTGGTTGTACTAAAGACACGTCGTGCAGGGCGATGCGCTATCTCCTTGACTATCCTACTATGGAGTATAGAATACTGATGAGCAGTGCACGAGCATACCTTCGAGTCAATGCTGACAAACAACATCCTCTGCACTTGGAAATAAAAGACAAAAAGGAAATAGGTTAAAAAGAGGAAAATCTTGGATGGGTCAGGCGGAGGACTGTATTGAACAGGTGTGTACACTTGAAGACATTGATCCCGGTGAAGAATGGATACCAGTGCAAGAGGAATCGCTACATCCTTTTTTGTATGCATCGAACTTTATAAAGAATGCAGGCAACATAACCTACTTGTTGTGGAGGCAGAGGTTCAGGCATTAATTTCTGAGCACGCATCTGAGCATGATGTAATCATTTATACGGATGGTTCGGTGATTCGACATGTGCGGAGCTCGTGGGCTTTCACTGCTCAGGTCGGAGGCGATGTTGTGAAGGAAGACAGTGGTGGTTTTGCCGTGACTACAAGCAGTCTCACTCTGGAAATCATGGCGGTTACCAAAGCGATGATTTGGCTAGAATCACAGACTTTTATCCATGCATGTTTTCTCAGTGACTCAATGAGTATGCTCAGGAAGATTGAAACAGGATGGGCTAGGAGACATTGGATGGAATCGCTGGGTAGGTCTAAGCTGACAAAGATCAGTTTTATTTTGTGCCAGGGCATGCAGGTGTAAGGGGGAATGAACGTGCAGATAGGCTTGCAGGTATGGCTGCTGTCCAAAGCGGATTGAGCAAATGGACCAGGCTGATATTATAAATTCCTTAAGGGAGAGAGGACGGGTACATGATTCACGTAATAGCGGTGAATCCACAACACTAACCAGACTGCAAGAACTCAAAGTTAAGTGTGTGGTGTAGCTCGACAAGAACGCTTATGCTGGCAGACAAAGAAGAATTGTAAACAACAAAGAACCGTGTCGTTAAGTCGCCACACGCTGATGGACATACTGAGGGAGAGATCGAGCACTTATGGACTAATTTGTTCGACGTGCAGTGATGATGATCCGACGACTAAACTAAACTAAGAACATCAAGAAAGTAGACAAGAGGAAGACCACAAAAAAGATAGTTATATGGCATAGCAGAATCCTGTCAAAAAGCAAAAATAACTATCACCAAAGACACTAGAACAGCACAAGACAAAAACATACTGGATAACAACTCAGTTACAGCAAAGAAAAGAAGAAGAAAGACACAATATTTCCTAGAAATACATCAACATATCGTTGAAACAAAGAACACTTGCTGTATCATATTTCTCAGAACAATCACTAGAGGGATTTTTTAACTAAAAAATCAAGAGAGTTTATTGAGTGGTTGGACTACAGCAACCCTGATCATTTACTTGGGGATATAAATTACACATACCTCTGAAGAAGGAGTAAGGCTTGCCTGAATGGCAAAGGGCACTGGGGATAAGGAAAGCCTTCAGACAAAAATCAGAGTTGCCATATTAAGCATCATAAATACACTTAACTTCATAGCGAGTGATGTAAAAAAATGATGTTCTGAGAATTCATCATTCGTATTCTAAAAAGAAATATACACAAATGGCATGAAAGAAACCTTGTGAATTACTTTTTTTAAGTGATAGTTTTTGCTTGTGGTGTGGCTTTTGGCTGTTTCATTTTTACCATTGTAATATCTTCATATGTTGTGTTCTGTGACATTCATTACTTTTGTTGTATCGCTTGTTTGATAAAGGTATTTTAGTCTAAACGTTGCTGTATATTGTCATTGTTTTTGTATTTTGTAAAACTACAGTACTTTGTTATTACATGTTGCCATTCTTCATAGTTTTACTGCAGTCTCCATCTGCATTGGGCTTTGTGGGGAGGAAATTATACCATCTGGACGGTTTGTTAAGTGTATTGTTGCATTGTAAGAAGAATAGCTCAAGTGAAAACAGCTTTTATGAAAATTAAAAACATGCTGCATATAAATTCACTATCAATGACACGTCAGAAAAGAATACTTCAGTGTTATATTGAACCAATACTTCTACATATCTTGGGGTCTCAATGGTGAAGTAGTTAAGTCGTTGCCTGTCGTACTGAAGGTGTGTGTTAGAACTGGACTAAGACATGTGTGCAAATTTTCATGAGATCCCTAGATTGCTGCTGGAGCTACAGAGCTCATACTTTGAGCATGCCATCTCTGCTGACAGGGATGAAGTCATATGGGGAGGAAACTCGGTGCAATAAAGTCAATCCTTCGACTTTGTACCCTTTTGTTTCTTTGACCGCCATATCGTTTCACAGGAACAGGATGTTGATGATACGATAAAGTGTTGATAAATATGTACTCAATTTTACTTTCAGCACATTTGTTATAAATACAACACTTCATGCAAAGGTTACAACACAACTGTTGAAATACCTGAAGATACCTCTGTCTCTGACGTCACAAACTTATCTGCATTTTCTGTGAAAGCAGTAAAATAATGGTGGAGGATAAATAAACAAAAACTGTCTGATGCTACCAATAAAATGAAAATTGAAGTATTTTTTAAATATAGACACATAGTGTTGGAGAAGATCATTTATAGAAGGAGGCATCCCGGTAAAGAGGACAAGAGGAAGACAGCAGAAAAGGTGGATTCAGGTTTAATTGGGATTTAGATATGGCTGAAAAAGGCAGGACAGCTATTTTAAAGAAAAAAATGTACTGTTGGGGGTGGCAAAGTTCGCCAGGAAAAGGGATTTGAGATGATGGATAAATAAATCTAAAAAATTTTCCTTCTTTTTTTGTCTTAACCCTCCATATTGATCACTTGTTAAACCATTTTTTCTTTTGGGATCTGACCGGTTAAAAAAACGACCCCTTGCCACACACCACCCAACTTTTTAGTTTTATTTTTTAGGCCTTTTCCCCAGTTTTTAAAAATTGAAAAGGTTATTTTTATTTTTGACCCCAAACAGGGGGGGGGGTTTCAAATTGGCACGGGATGCATTTTTGAAAACCTTGGCCCAGATCTTTCCATAAAGCAGGTAACATTGCCCGAACCCAAAAAGACATCAGCTCCAGATCAAAGAATACTAGGGGGGCTGTTTTGGAGTTGAAAATGGCCTTAGGGACGCCAAGCTCGGGCCCCCACTGTCCGGGATTTGTTCGGGCCCTGGTCTTTCTCAGGAAAAGTGAGTACTTGGTGGGGAAAATCTGCCAGGCGAGGGGAAAACTAATTACGAGTACATTGAGACACGGTGCCAGTGTAGAAACCCCGTGCACGCTGCCCAAAAGGAAATTGGAAACATTTTTCCAAAATGGGGTTTTAAAATGAAACTTTGCCCGGTGGGCGAGGAAAAAAAAAAAAAAAAACTAAGAGGAAAGAAATAAGATCCCAAAAGGAAGATGAATTAAACATCCCACTAAACACTGATTGAAGGTTCCAAAAATATGGAAATTCCGCCCAAAAAAAAAACTAATGATCCAAATATTAGAAAAAAAGGGGGTTTTCCATTTTTTGGGAAACATTTTTCCCATGTGTTGGGGTCCTGAAGCAAAAAAAAAACACTGCACAAAACAGCCAAGAGGGAATGAGGAGGGGAGGGGGTTTCCCTAAAAAAAAAGCATCGCAGAAATCGGGATGGCCTATTTGTAGGCACATTTCTGGCAAACATACAATCACTTTATCCAGACATATACAAATCACAAAAGAAAAGTCGTGATATGGAGCGTCAAGAAAGTATTATTTTTATAATTTAAAATTCAATTGAACTACTTTCCCAAAATCAGAAAAATCTTCTATGACAAAAAGGGCATCACAATGCCTAAGAGAAAATATACTTAAGATTTCAATGAAGAAGAAAAGGGACTTTTTCCAGCTGGTAAAACTATGCCAAGACAGCTGCAACAAGATGGGAAAAAATGCAAGAAAACCCCAGTAGAGACATCAGCCAGCATAGAACTAGTTCCTGTGGCTGGTTAGATTATGCCCCAACCTTGTATCTGGTGCCGTGGCCTAAACACACAGACTGCTGTTTCGCCTATGGGTGCATTTTTCCAAGGACTCTAAAGGATTGTTAACAAAGCCACAAATTTTGTGCTTGTACAATACTGTAGCAGATCTGTTGTTACTTCTGCAGAGAGGGACTACATGGGTGTGGTAAATCCTGGGTGCAATTTAAATCAATATTTTGACTTTAGACATCATACAGAATTGGAGTTAAGATTCAAATAAACTGAAACACACTGGAAGGAGATTAGAGCAATAATGATATGTCCAAAGGGATAAAGATGATCCTAAAAGAGAATAAATGAACCCGCCACTAAATAAACTTACCATCACGCGTCTAATAACTTAATACTAAATTAATCCCACTCACTTCAACTTACCACTAGAGTAGACGAGGCACCGTGGATAAAATATGTAGAACCAACGTTGATATAAATTATATATATTCAAATAATATGGATAAATATATTAGAACAAACTTCCTCCTCTCTCCCATCGTATCCTGGCTACTCTGAAAGTTGTTGGATGGTCTTATAGATGGGATGATGGATGGGGCTGGTGGATAATTGCTAGGCTAGTGGTTGGCTTGCAGGACTGCAGAATGAGTTGCAGATGGGATTTACAGGATAGGTTGCTGAAATGAGTTGTTACGAAAGCGGATGGATTAGTTTGCTGGATGTGTTTATGGAAATAAAATGAATGAGTTGGTGGATAGTTATTGGTTACTGAACTGACATCACAGAACTCCCGCAGAGTTCCATAGTGTGCCCAGTCCTGCTACAGTCAGATTCGGGTGGCAGTATGTATACTGATGGCTTCTGTGGCTCATTGGTTAAAATACACTTTCTATCTGTTCTCACATCCAGCCTCACTTATTCAGATGTGAGTTAATGTGGATGTAAGATGAATGGGTTGCTGGATGGGGGCATGGATAATGCTGATGGGAACAAGTAATGGTTAGTCTGCTGAACGAGTTGTTGGATTGGCTGTCTGAATGATAATGACGACTAATGGGACTATATATGAATTACATGAATAACGATCAAATGTAAGTAAAAGGAACATGGCGTGATTATACACGAAGACTAAATGAACACTATATGAGTACCAAATGAGACACATGGGAGACAGCACTGCTAAAATAATTCTATGAATATGACATTATTTGGAAAACAAAACAGAGAATCAAATAAATGCAATGAGTATGACTAAATAAGAAACAGTGAAGTGTTATGTTATGATATTCCTGATCAAACACTGCACATTGGGCATTCTCTGCATGCTCCATCCTCCGCCTTGGTGCCATCTCTAGAGTCCATCTGCTCACTGTCTCAGGAGAAGTTGATTATATATCTTCTCTCTCACTCTCGAAGACGACACTGTCTGCTATGTCCAATCTAGCTCCTAATTCCTACAATCTGTAATACAGACAGATGATATGCACATATAGGGCAGAGCTAAAATAAGAAATCTGAAAAAATACAGTAGGACATGCAAGGCTATAGACTTTTTTGACAAGATAACAAATGAAGAAAACACAGAAACAAGG
The DNA here is from genome assembly GCA_020796225.1 of Arion vulgaris. Taxonomy (NCBI): domain Eukaryota; kingdom Metazoa; phylum Mollusca; class Gastropoda; order Stylommatophora; family Arionidae; genus Arion; species Arion vulgaris. The sequence goes on from JADZMA010000235.1 coordinate 27,985, forward strand.
AGAGAGAGATTTACAGACGTAGATGAACACACTGATAACGTAGTCATACAAGGCCTGCTCTGTGTCTGACATTCTGAAGAGAGAGAGAAATCATATAAACATGGTAATACAGGCATAAAGGTCAAAGATGATGAACATTTTTGAGGGAATCTGATTTCACCTTTATTAAAAAATTTACATCACAGGCTGTCAGTAGATTATTCCTATTGAATTTTTAACTAAGGATTTCTCTGAGCATACGCCTCACCTAACATGGATCTATATTTTGCCAGCTACTCTTAAGTCTAGAAACCCAATTTAAACTATCCTGAGATTAAGTGATCTTTTAGAAAAATATCCGATAGTCCTACTAGGGGCAATGGAACTGAGTAACTTTTAACTTGTAGTAACTGAGTAACAAGAGGTTGAATACCCGCAGCCCCCAGTAACAGAAGGCCAAATAGCCAAAGAGTTTAATCGGAAATTCCTGTGGTGATGGGGCTGGCTTATATATGCTTGATAGAACACTGTACGCTTTCTTGTAGTTTTACCAATTTCTTTTAGAGGTTCTGCATATTTATTGATAAAGTGTAAGTTACTTGACATTCCTTGTAAGTTGATCTAATTTACATATACATTACTGTTTTATTCATTGTGTCGTTTTGAAAATGAATTCCTTTCTCATCTAACAATAATGAAAAAGCAGCAGGCTACCTACACTGTGGTCCTGACTTAAAATGTTTACCTGAGCTTGTCATCCTAATACATACTGGGGACACAGACACTCCACTCTTACAACAATTTAGACACCTCCTCTCCCAGCGCCGTCTATTACCATGAAAACGATCACAGAAATAAAAGACAGACAACATATTTTGTTTAGTTTGAACCTGTTTTGAATATTTTTCACCTTTCAAGTTTCACCCTACCATTTTCTAGAAAATAGACAACCATCAACAACTATACAAAAACACTGGATTAAAATAAACTGTTTGAAAACAAACAAGTAGATAGAATCAGTACCTATGTATTGTTTGTACAACATAAAGACATTTACATATGGATAGTTATAAAGTATATAAACAGAAGAGTGCTATAGCCTAGGCTGGATTTTACTACAGTATAACAATTGATTTTGTAACAGAAACTGAACATGGTGTACAAATGTAGTTCATTACCACTGGGGCTTGTACTGAGCTTATAATCAGTGAAGGCCGTAGCAGGACTGGGCAGACTTCCAAACAAACACTCTACATAGATTAGAATGCTTAAACACCTCTCTGCAGTGTTAGCAGGTGGAACAGACATCACAGCATGAACCAGGGGGACTGATCTCTCCCTGTGTGGAGCTGAGAAGCAAAACAAAGCCACCCACAGTAGAAATAAAACCTGCCGGGGGAAACCTGACAGACCTGGGGCTGACTGCCCAGCTTCTAGGTCCAAGAACAAACCAGTCGCAACCAGAGATCACTGAAGAAGAATAATATGCTGGCTCAATTTATGACAAAGTTTCCCACTCAACATCACTGGGAGGGAAGGTCAGGTTCACGGTCATCAGAAGACACCTTAACTTTCACCTTCTAAGAAAGACTAGACCTCAAGTCTGGCTAGGGTTGAGCTGAATAACTGAACATTAGAAAGAAAATGGAAAGATATGACAAGAAATAAATAGAAAGGACAGCATATAGGCAATGGGAAAGATCCTAATCAAGTACTATGCTTGCTGGCGTAGGCGATCATGTTCCTCCATTAAATCCTCTTTTGGTTTGATGCATGTAACGGCCCTGATGTTGATCTGCTGAACCATGATGTCAGGCCATCCAACATCTTTCCTGTTCTCCATGATCCTCCTTCCCCTCTAATTTACCTTAGTCATAAATATTCTGAAATCCTCTTCTTCCAAGAACCTTGATTGCTCAATTTTTTATTCTTTGATAAGGTTTCTTTTGTGGTAATTGATTTAAATCTCCACATTTGTTTTCTTTGCTGTCCATGGAATTTTCTGCATTCTTCTGTAAAACCACACCTCTGTGGCTTCCAATGATTGTATTGACTGTTTGTTCATTGTCCATGATTCTCCTCGCCATGGAGATAAGGTCTATTATAGCACTGGGAGTGCATTCTGCTGCAATGTCGCTATAGTGAGTCCATGTATACTGTGTCTTTCAGCCTTATGGTGCTGCTTTCACTTCTGGAGCCATATTCTACTCCTAATCCTCTGGCTGTACATCTCCATCTGATGTTAGAATGTCCCATAGGGATACTTGAATCAGATGGACTCTGTTTCAGTGTTATGTTATTTATTCTAAGGTTGTACATTGGTGCTTCTACAATGAGACAACTATAACTCTGTTTTCTTTATAGTTTCATGCTTAACTCTCTCTTTCTTTCACTTTCTCCTCACTAATATGTCTATCAATTCTGTAGATCTGTTCATCTGTAGCCATGAGAATTATGTCATCAGCGTATCTTAGATTGTTCATATTTTGTCCGCCGATTGTTATTCCTGTCTTTTCATGAAAGGATAACACGAAAAAATGAAAAGATAGGACAAAAGAAATGGAAGAGGCACAAGAAAGAAATGGAAAGGATAGAACAAGAAAAGAAATGGAAAGGATAGAACAAGAAAGAAATGGAAAGGATAGCACAAGAAAGAAATGGAAAGGATAGAACAAGAAAGAAATGGAAGGATAGACAAGAAAGAAATGGAAAGGATAGCAAGAAAATGGAAAGGATAGAACAAGAAAGAAATGGAAAGGATAGAACAAGAAAGAAATGGAAAGGATAGATACAAGAAAAGAAATGGAAGGATAGCACAAGAAAGAAATGGAAAGGATAGTACAAGAAAGAAATGGAAAGGATAGCACAAGAAAGAAATGGAAAGGATAGTACAAGAAAGAAATGGAAAGGATAGCACAAGAAAGAAATGGAAAGGATAGCACAAGAAAGAAATGGAAAGGATAGTACAGAAAGAAATGAAAGGATAGTACAAGAAAGAAATGGAAAGGATAGAAAGAAAGAAATGGAAAGGATAGCACAAGAAAGAAATGGAAAGGATAGAACAAGAAAGAAATGGAAAGGATAGTACAAGAAAGAAATGGAAAGGATAGCACAAGAAAGAAATGGAAAGGATAGTACAAGAAAGAAATGGAAAGGATAGCACAAGAAAGAAATGGAAAGGATAGCACAAGAAAGAAATGGAAAGGATAGCACAAGAAAGAAATGAAAAGGATAGAACAAGAAAGAAATGAAAAGGATAGCACAAGAAAGAAATGAAAAGGATAGAACAAGAAAGAAATGGAAAGGATAGAACAAGAAAGAAATGAAAAGGATAGCACAAGAAAGAAATGGAAAGGATAGTCAAGAAAAATGAAAAGGATAGAACAAGAAAGAAATGAAAAGGATGAAAAGAAAGAAATGAAAAGGATAGAACAAGAAAGAAATGAAAAGGATAGAACAAGAAAGAAATGAAAAGGATAGAACAAGAAAGAAATGGAAAGGATAGAACAAGAAAGAAATGGAAAGGATAGAACAAGAAAGAAATGGAAAGGATAGAACAAGAAAGAAATGAAAAGGATAGAACGAAGAAATAAAAAGGATAGCACAAGAAAGAAATGGAAAGGATAGAACAAGAAAGAAATGGAAAGGATAGAACAAGAAAGAAATGAAAAGGATAGAACAAGAAATAAATAAAAGGATAGACAAGAAAGAAATGAAAAGGATGCACAAGAAAGAAATGAAAAGGATAGAACAAAGAAAGAAATAAAAGGATAGCACAAGAAAGAAATGGAAAGGATAGAACAAGAAAGAAATGGAAAGGATAGAACAAGAAAGAAATGAAAAGGATAGAACAAGAAAGAAATAAAAAGGATAGCACAAGAAAGAAATGGAAAGGATAGAACAAGAAAGAAATGGAAAGGATAGCTCAAGAAAGAAATGAAAAGGATAGCACAAGAAAGAAATGGAAAGGATAGAACAAGAAAGAAATGGAAAGGATAGAACAAGAAAGAAATGGAAAGGATAGCACAAGAAAGAAATGAAAAGGATAGCACAAGAAAGAAATGAAAAGGATAGCACAAGAAAGAAATGGAAAGGATAGAACAGAAAGAAATGGGAAAGGATAGAACAAGAAAGAAATGGAAAGGATAGCACAAGAAAGAAATGAAAAGGATAGAACAAGAAAGAAATGGAAAGGATAGAACAAGAAAGAAATGGAAAGGATAGAACAAGAAAGAAATGGAAAGGATAGCACGAAGAAATGAAAAGGATAGAACAAGAAAGAAATGGAAAGGATAGAACAAGAAAGAAATGGAAAGGATAGAACAAGAAAGAAATACAAGTTGTTTGTTGAGGACCTGTACTTCAGAGGGAACTGTTACAAAAAGTCTTTAGAGAAGGAATACCTTCTTGTACTCACCCAAAAGCTCGATAGCATCATCATCATTATCATCCTTGAGAAGGTCAAGTCCAATACCAGAATCAGTCAACTTGTGGTCAGTACTCCCCAAAAGTTGTCCCAGTTCTTGTTTATGCTTAATAGATTCCATCTTGCGATGTTAATGTAAGCCTAAAATAAAATGGCAGGACAGCTGTAGTCTCAACTTCTTCTACTTCTTCTTTGAATGCACCATATCGACCACTTGTTAACCCTCTTTGTGATTTTTTGCGATCTGAGCCTAACAGGCTGTGTCAAGCTGAACCCTCATCTCCTGCATCCTTGCCAGCAACCATGAATCATATTTCTGAAAAATCACAACTCTGACAAAATCTCTCAGTGCATTCATTATTGCCAGATGGTTCAGTGCTTTTCCTTTTCACTTTGCCAAGTCAGCAAAGACATGTCAACAAGTGCATTGCCTTCTTCTGAACGCTCCATATCGACCACTTGTTAAACCACTCTTTGTATGTGAGCTGAGCCTAAGAGCAATTGTACTTTGTGCCAGTTATGCACCTACAAGTAGCCAGCACATCCAATTTCTGCAACACTTTTTATTTACTAAGTACTTCCTAGGCCCCTACCTCAGTAACTTATTACAACATGCTCTTGTAGTTTGCAGTGTTACTATCCTTTATCTATGAAGCCGCAACACAGGTTATTCTATATGAAGATCAAGTCTAACTTATAGTTTACTTACCCTGATGAAATAACTGGAGTCGGAGGAGGAGTGAGATTTGTCTGTGACCTGCTTGACCGTTTCACATTTTCCATGGCCAGTAGTTCTGTATCTGAGATTTTGTCTGGTCCCTGGTTCTGTCTCTGACCTTGATAAGCAGGACTGGTATAACCTTCCACTTCTTCCTGCCAGTTTCAAACAGACAATAATTTATAAATTTACATGTTTAAAACACTAATACTGATCATTTTCTCAGTTTAAGCATTATTTTCACATGTTCTATCTGTTTAATTTTACTTTCTTTTCTTTCTTCCTCTAATCTGTTGCCTCACAATGTCCGGATAAAAGCGATTTCAAGAACGGACTTTTGTGTGCTTTATAAACAGAGTTTTTCATCGCCTCTGTTATCTCTGTGGTCCACCTTTTGCATGTATTGCTTTTGCTTTGTATCCACTGCATTGGGGTAACATTGCTCATTGAGGCAATCTGTTTATGTGACCGAACCACTTAATTTGCTGTTTCTTGATGAAGTTCAGAACTGATTTTGTACCCACATTTTTCCTGATGTCTTCATTTCTAAACCGGTCTCTTCTTTATACTCCCAGCATTCTGCATAGACACTTCATCTCCTTCATGACTAGTTCACTTTCACTTTCTATCTGTCTAAAACACAATTTTTCTCCAATTTTCTATCTGTGTAATTTTCATTTTCTATCTGTCTAAAGTACAGTTTTCTCTCATATTCTATCTATTTTAAACATTTTTTCTAATTGTCTCTCAATTTAAAACACTTCTTCTTCTTCTTCTGCATTCAACTTTTGCTATGCGACTATCTCGGTTCATGTGTCAAACAGGCGGTGCGCTGAGTCTTCACCGGTTCCCCATAGTTTGTCTTGTAGTGTTGTTTCTGTTGGCCAGATCTCCAATCTCTCACTACTCAGACTAGGGCAGTCTTGCAGGATGTGCTCTGGGGACTGCTTTGGTGCTCACAGGTGCAGGCCTGAGTCCCTGAGACCCATTCTGTGGAGGTGTGCTCTGAGACTGCAGTGTCCGTTCTAAGTCTGAAGATTGTGGTCTGTGCTTTTCTGTTTAGTGTATTTGTACTGCTCGTGCCCTGGCCTGTATCCTCCATTTGTTTTTCTCCAGATCATTTTCTGGATTGTTTCAGGAGAGTCTTTGTTTTGAAAACTTTGTGTTGGGTGGTGTTGTTAGGCTCCCCGGCCTTTGGGTTGTGCCTTTTCTTTTTTCCCTGGTATCCCAAGGACGGTACCCACTGAAAGACCAGTTCGGTTTTTTTGAAACAAGCTGATTTTTTTGCCTTTGCCCTGAATGAGCTTTTTTGTCGGGACTTGAATGGGGAGAACGGATCTTGGTGCAAAGACGCAATTTTTTCGACTTTGTTTTTGAAATCTGTATGGCTGCAAGAAGGGCTGTTCCCTCTGCTCTAAATTTGGGGCATTTTTCCCCTTTGGCCAGAGTGTTTTTGGGTTTTTGAGGTGAGTGATGTGATTCCGCGCCCCCCTTTCGGAAACATTTTGGGGGACCCATCTGTAACACATTTTCCATGTGCTGGTGGGATATTGCCTGTCAGGGTAAATGCTTTTGTCTTCTCTGTTTATTTTTGGAGATTATTCCTGAACTTCGGTGTTTTTGGGGCCCGTTTTTTTAAATTTTCCATGGCTCTGGTATTATGGGTTCCCATTTCTGGGTCAGTTTCTAGAATTTTGTATTTGCATATAAATTCTCTGGCCAGATGGTTGGGATTTTTCCTTGGTCTGTTTTTTTTTTTTTGGTTTTTTGTAGGGGGTGTTCTTTCACCGTTTTTTTTTTTCAAACGGGGTGAGTTTTTTAAATTTTTTGGGAGTTCTGAGGTCTGTGTCTGGGTTTTTTTCCATTTCTACAAAGGGTGTTTTTCATTGCCCCCAGAGTTTTTAGGCCCATTTTTTGTACCTTGTCTAGTTTGTGTGTGTTTTTTTTGGCTGCTGTTGCCCAAAGAGCTGGAGCCATATTCCATGATGGGTCTGACTGCCCCCGTGAGACCTGCTTTAATATTTTGAATTCGCCCCCCAGGCGGCCAGCTAGTTTCTTCATCACACAAGTTTTTGTAGGTTTTTCTTAATTTTTGTCTATTTTTGGGTTTCCCAGGAATCTGCTGTCTGGGGTGTTTCCCAAAAGGTTTATCTTTTTGGGGAATTTTTCCTAAATTGATGGATTTTTTTCCTTGTGTGGGGAGAGGGAAAAAAAGTTGCTGTGGTTTTGTGTGGTTAATTTTGAGGCCCCAGCTTTTTGTCCATTTCCCCATTTTTTCCACTTTTTTTTGTAGTAAATATGATTTTTTTGAGTGTGTTCGGGTGTCCAGTTTGGGAAAGCGTCGGGGGTTTTTGAGACCTTCGGGGGGCAGCATTTGGTGATGTCTTTTTGTTTAAGGAATAGCGTTTGTATCACCTGCCCTGTGGAACCCTTCCTTCATTTTTGCATCTTGCTGAGGTGGTTGTTTTTTTTACTCTGGCTGTCGCCGGAGGGGGGTTTCTGATCCAGGAGAACATGTTGGGGGAGACTCCTGTTTGTAGGACTTTCAGCATTAGGCCATCGTGCCATACCGTATCAAATCCCCGGAGAGGTAAAAATTGGCTGTTACTTTCTTTCTTTCCGGGAAAGGCGTTTTCAATGTCCTGGGTGATTCCAGTTGGTCCTCTGTGCTTCTGTTTTGTCTGTAACCGGTTCGGGGGTGAGCAATGAGTTTTTTCATTACCATGTCAGTCTCCTGTTTACTAGCCTCTCCATAAATTTCCCTGCACAGCTAGTAGGCTGAGGGGTCTATAGTCTTTGGGCTTTTTGTCCTTGCCTGGTTTCAAGATGGGGTAGATGTGTGCCTCCTTCCAGGTTGATGGAATTTGACCTGTTTTCCAGCCTGGTTAAAAATGCTGAGGAAAAACCCTTTTTCCCAAAGAGGACCAAGGTGTTTAAGGAATTCTTTGGGTAATTCCATCCGCTCCAGGTCCTTTTTTCTCCTTTAGCTTTTTTTTTTGGGTCTTCTAGCTCCTGCGGGGAAAAAACTGCTGTCATGTGTCTGTTGGGATTGTAGAGTCAAGACTATTCAACAGTTGCTTTGGCTGGTTTTTCTTCCCTTTTCTTGCCTGTTGAATTTGGACCTGACTTTCCAATTGATAGGTTCTAGCAAAAGGGCTGCTGCTGCTCTGCCCGGGGACTCCCGTGTCTGTGTGTGCCCGTTTTGGTCCGTTCTGTCCTGTCACCGTTTGGGTTTTGTGAGGTTCCATAGTTTTTAGTGTTTTTTTAGATTTAAAGGGTTTTTTTATGCCAGCTGTCTCTATGCTTTTTTTTTTTCTTTGGAAAAAAGCCTTTGTCTTGTTGTGTAGGGTCATTTTTGTCTGTGGGTTTTCCCTGTTTTTTTTTTTATGCTGAGTTCAGCGTGAAACTCTTCCAGTTTAGGGGGCCAATAGGGGCGGTAGTCTTCCCCTTTTTCCTCTTGGATACTTTTTTTTTGCATCAGAACCCCCGGGTTAATGTTTGGGTTTTGGGTTTTGGGGTATTTTCTTTATTTTCATGTTCTTTATGGCTTCTTCTAGGTGTGAGGTAAGATATTCCAATTTGCTTTCTTATAGTTCCAGCTGGGGGGTGAGTGTTCCCTTTGGGGTGTTCCTCTGTCCTTCATGGAGTTTTATTTTTTGGTCACTGCCCCTAGTTGGTTGCACACTTCGACTTGTGAATTTTTTAACATCTTCAGTCGCTATTGCTAGGTCTGGGTTGCTGGTTGTTCTCCAGGTCGGGGGTAAATTAGGTGGGGCCCAGGTTTTTTTTTCAGAACAAAACTGTTGTTGATGATGGTCTTCTTCCCTCTCCTTTTATATTTAGGTCAGATCCCCCCGCTAGGGGAATTTTGGGAAAATTCAACATTTCCAGTTTTTTGTGTTTGGTTGTATGTTGTTTAAGTGGATAAATTTGTTTGGTGGTGAATATATGTTGCAAATTGTGATTTCCCTGTCGTTGGTTTTTAGGCAGATGGGTTTTCGCTTCTGTATCAGTTGATTGGGAGCGGTCGTTTCCCCGGCTGGAACCTGTTTTTTTGGGGGGCATGACTCCCCCGGGGGGGTCTTCCCCTTTTTGCCCCGAAGATTTGTAGCCTCTAATGGAGTCTGTGGGGCTGGTAAGATGTGTTTCGGAACACACACTTGGGGTCTCCTTCAGAAAATTTTTCAGCTCTATTTTTTTTTCTAAGCCTTGCGTTCCACTGCTTTTTTCAGATTTGACCCGGGGTTTACCCCCCTCTGGCTGGTCTGAGAGTGTGAGGTTTTGTTTGCTGTTGTGTTTGAAGAATGGGGGTTTGTGTTTACCTCCCGGTTTCGACCTTAAAAATTTACCTGAGAGTTTGGTTATACCCTTGGGCGGATCGCTTTTTTTTTCCCCGGGCGGGGGCATCTTCCGACTTGGCGGTTTAGGGTTTTATTTTTGGGATCCTCCACCAAGGGAATTGCCTTTTTGGTTTAATCCCAGACCCCCCATTTTAAAACATAAACGGGGGCGGGGGATGCAATTTGATCGGTCCCCCCGCTTTGGGCAATAACCACAAACATATCCATAATAAAACCCAAAATATCCCATCCAAAAAATGAAAAATAGAACCAGGCCAGAAGCAAAAATGAAGTGATCAAAATTTATTGCGGCCCCTGAAAAGAGCGCCCATTTTTAAACAATTTAAAAACGATCTTTTCATTTTTTTTCCAACTGATTCCCTCTGGAACACTCAAGTGTAAATATTTTGTATCTGCCTGGGGTCGCTCAAAAACTTATATTTTTTAGTTTTTTTTATTTTTGTTGTTGAAAATTTATATTAACCTGGAAACTACTTTGAAGTGATGTGTAAATGATAACGAATACATAGCAGCATGGCTTTTGCTAGAATTCGAATTGAAACGGAGTTTATCAATCATTTTAGGATACCCTGTGACCGTAAAAAACTAGTGATTTTTATGAATGTTCATGATGCTACTTTGTGAACAGCTAATAAACTATGACTCCTTCACTATTTTCTTAATGTTTGTGTATTCATAAATGGATTACATATATAAAGAGAGCAATTAGACTTATTTATTCACCATAAAAAATGTCCATCAAGGCCCTTGAAATATTGGATTTTCGTTCTCACAATTTCAATTAGTTTTTTAAAATACATGCTAATATTTTTCAAGAGTAGTCAACACAACATTATCTTTTCAGATACAATAAATATTTTATGAAAGTACATTCATTTATCTTTAATTTGATATATAATAAGTTAAACTTTAAATCATATTTAGAAACAATATTTTAGTTTAGCTAAAGTATGTGTGCAATTTTTTTGAAACTAAAAACATAATTCAGTCCAGAGGCGAAAAAAAACCGGTAGTGAATCAGTTAAAAGACATATCTCTTTAGCAAGTTAACAAACTGAATTCTCCCACACCCTGACCAGCAAACAGATTCACCTACCCTAATCCCAACGAAGCCCAAGCACTTGCCAATGTTGATCCTTGTTTCATGTTTGACCTCCTTAAAACTGAAGACTTGATAAAATCTTCCCCTTTCTTTGCTGCAGCAGTTTCATCCCAGAGTTCATCAAATGAAGACTTTGTTTTATTATCTGAATTCCACTCTGGTTTTTGCTTGGTGCCTGCAAACATCAAACATTGTTTTAGATTTATATAAAAGATAACCTAGATCACAAACCAAAACAAAATTTCAAAAATAAAAATGTTTTATTTCCATTTCAATCAGTGTATATAAGCAATTTACAATCAGTTCAAACACACATTTTCAATAATTCATCTGTATCGTCCTCTTCTTCTTCTTTGAACACTCCATATTGACCAGTGATTGTACATTGTACCAGTTATGCACCTACAAGCAGGCCAGCACATCCGATTTCTGCGATGCTTTTATTTACTAGGGTAGCTTCCCTAGGTCCTACATCAGTCGCTCTAGACATGCCTTGAAGGTCGCAGTGGTACTATTCTTTCCTTTCCTAGCAGGCACCGACAACACATGGCGACATCTGTATCAATTTGGGACAGTATGAACCTTGTTTTTTGTTTGTTTGCCCGCTATGAACTCAGCATATTCATGGCACCTAAGAGGCTTGCTTTCCTTATTAATAGTGCCCCATGTCCGTCAATAATAGTTACATCACGAAAAGAAAGAAAAGAAAATGGAAGAGATGGAAAATGAGAAGCAAGTCATTTACAATGAAACAGAAAAATCTGGTTGTCAGGCAAATATTCGTTGTTTTTTTTTTAAATCACATTTGAGTCACACTGCTACAAAGGTACATACTTTTGGCGCCATCTTTAAACTTTGTGGCTCGAGTCGGAGAGGTACTTCTAAGTCTCAATGCTGCCATGTCTGAAATTAAAGTACTTTTGAATATTTCATCACACAAACAAGTGCATCAACTTTTACAGAAACAACTCAATGAAACAATGAAATGAAATGTAACTTCAAATACTGAAGATGAAGTGTTTCTTTGATATCATCATCAAATAGCTTGCACTGACAACTTTGCCACCCAACAGTCCTTCAATTTCTATCTCTCACAGGCCAGATGTCCTGCCTCTGAAGCGCTCATGCTCAAACCATCAATTACATCCCGAATCCATCTTCTCCGAGGTATTCTCTTCTCCTTTGATTCTTTCCATGATGGTCCTCTCCACCTTTGTGTCTCTGTATATGTTCAAATACTTCAAATTTCTCATTCTTATTTGTAGCATCAGCCTGTTTTCTTTAAATTAAAGTTTTTTTCTGAAACGTGTTCTGTTTCTTCTTCTTTGGATGCTCCATATCGACCACATGTTAACAAGTCTGCTGATTTGTATGGGGATCTGAGCCTAAGAGCGATTAGATAGTGTCAGTGCTGCGCCTACAAGTAGGCCAGCACATTCAATTTCATGGATGACTTTTATTTACTAGAGTAGCTTCCCTAGGTCCTACATAAATCACCTCTTACAACATGCCTTGTAGGTACGCAGTGGAACTATTCTTTGCTTCCATTTCCGGGCCACAGGAACCATCAGTATGCATACCCTTCGACATCTGTTGGGGCGATTGAGCATATG
>JADZMA010000236.1:0-40170 GCA_020796225.1 Arion vulgaris
TTGTTATTTTCTTTATGTTTTACCCACCCTAACCTTACGTTATTTGTGTATTGACTTATTTTTGCCCATTTTGGCTCTTTTTCATTGCCCTTTTGTGGTTTCCATACAGTCTGACATATACAAAGTATAATATAACAAACAATCGTACATGACAGATGTTCTATGAAAAACTTGAATAGAGATTCAAGATTTTGGCATATTTTCTCTTATTATGATAAAAATTCTTTTTTTCATCCTTGTTTTCCCCAATATCCATATTAATACATTAGATATCTACACACAAAAATGAAAACATAGTGCGGGTCACGTTCATTTTTTAAAAAAGACAAATAGTTGGAAATACAGCTGACATCAGACTAATACGTAATCAAATCATGTGAATATATAAAAAGAACTTTTATATATATATATTTTATCGGTATTAAAATTTTTTCCAAAAACTGATGATATTTGGAATTAAAAACAATTTGGGAATATGTATATCTTTATTTAATGTCAAGTTTAAACAGCAACGATTTAAAGGAATAACAAGTACGTACAGGTTTTTGTTATTTAAACAAAAGCAAATTTAAACCCTGACCCGGGAAAAATTTAAAATTTAAAATTTTAAAGTTTTGCTATATTAATACAAGAAAACCCTCCCAAAAGGGGACAGCAATAAACAGCATATTGAAAAAACTTTTCAAACAATTTTGTTGAGACCTTCACCCTTTAGTTTAAAAAACCCCAAACCAAAGGGCCCTAGGATTCTCTCCCCCCGCCCACTACTGTTGCTACTACAAAACTACCTGCTCTACTATTAAAACACTACCACCATACTAATGCTGTTTCTACTACAAATGAACAAGATCTCAAGACTTGATGAAAAAGGAGAAAGAAAAAAAGGTTAAAAAATTTAAAAAAAACAGAGTTATAGTTGTCCCCCAAGAAAAAAAACCCCAAACGTAATATCAAAAAAAATAACAAACCTAAACAAGCCCATCGATTCAAGATTGGGGGAATATTCCAACATCAGATAAAGTCAAAGAGATTCGGAAAAAATAGTCAAACGAAACACATAAAAAAGAAAACAATATGGAACTCACTACCAATGACATTGCGAAAAAAGTACTCCAGTGCTAATTAAACCCAAAATTTATTATGGCAGCAACATGGACAATAACAAAAAATAATAGATCATTAAAGCCAGGATGTGGTTTACAGAAAATGCTGAAATTCCAGGGACAGCAAAAAAAACAAAGGGATTTTTTAAGGGGCCAAAAACCTTATAAAAGAATGAATCCGAAACAAGGTTTTTTTCGTTCTATAATGCGAAGAAAAGGGAAAACATTTAGTGACTGGGAAAAATTCAGGAAGGAGAGATCGTGGAAGACAGGGGGAGAAGATGTTGATCCTGACATCAGGCACAAAATATCGCGTCGAACAGATTAAATCACCGCAAAGAGAGTTGTGGAGAAATGATCCCACGCGGGGCAGATTGATTAAAAAATTACTTTACTACTGCTTTGCTACACACTACACTGTTCCCACTTAATACCACCAGCACTGCTACATTTCTCATTTTACATAAAATCACCTCCCAGTGCCCCAGACAACGCCGTCAGTTGAGATAATGTTGCCCGGCAGTTGAAGAGCCAATCACCGAAGAAACCTTCACTTTTGAAAGCCCCACAATTTCCCTCTTTTGTAAAACCCCCGAAGATTCAAATTTCCCTCTGTGAAGAAAAGGATACAAAATTTTTGATTATTCAAAAATTTAAACAATTTTAAAAACCTAGCCATTTTGAGAAATGGGCCCTTACCCCCCCATTTGTTACAGTTCTACACACAGATAGCTGCTACCCACCCCAGGGAAGTATAACGAAACCAGAATATGTGAAAGGTCAAGTTAAAATGTATCGATAGGGTTAGCTTTAGGGAAATAAACTAACAAAGGGTTTTTTTTTTACAATAGAACAAAACAGGGGAATATAAGACGACCCCTTTGGAAAAAAAAACCCCAATTGTTAAAAATGTTAAGACAATAAATGGGAAGTAAGAACTGGGCTGACGGGGATTATTAAGCAACATTTGACGAAAGAGACCCCTTGATCTATATATCCGGGGTTTCCCCCAAAGTGATCAATCCTTTTCCCTTTTTTGTTCTGACGGTGATTATTACAGCAACATTTGACGAGAGACAAATTTTTATCTATATACCCGGGGTTTCCGCGAATGATCAATCCGTTTTTTGTTTTGGGGGGATTCATTACAGCAAATTTGACGAGAGCGACCGATCTATTTTCCGGGGGTTTCTGGAAGGTTCCTTTTCGCCGCGTGTTTCATTACAGCAACATTTGACGTAGAACGACCTTGCTATATACCCGGGGGTTTCCCCGGCGAAGTGATCAATCCGTTTTTTTTTTTCTGACGTATTCATTACAGCCATTTGACGTAGGACGACACTTGACTATATACCCGAGGGTTTCCCCGGGCGAAGTGATCAATCCGTTTTTTTTCGTTCAAGTTAGGACATGAATTTTTTTGGAAAACCCCGAATTATTGTGAAAGGGATTTTGCAATAATCTAAACAGATGGTGTACAATTTCTTGAAGGGGATTTAGTCATATGAAGAAACCCGGTGAGTAATTTTCCCCCGACTTGTATGGCAAAAAAAAAAAGGGAAGTAATTCTTTTCGGGTATATTTGGGGTTGTTTTAAAATATATATTCTGCGTTTATAGTTATCATCAAAGATTTCTTTGATATATTCGGTTTGTTTTTTTCGTCACGACTCCTGCTCGAAAATTTGAAAACCCGCTCCGCCAGTAATACAACAAAAATGTATATTTTGGGCCTTGTCATTCCTTCGAATGGAAGGGGAAAAGGAATTTGATATCATTTCATGTTTAATTATTAACATAGAAAACTGACATCTGTTTATCGGTACCAGTGGGGGGATATGATCACAAACCCGGTCCCTTTTAAACCCCCACGGTAATTTTGGAAAAAAATTTTTTCCCGGGGGTTTTTAAAAAAGGAAAAAAAAGATCCCCTTCAAAAAGCAATGACAAACTACTGAACGTTAAGGGGGGGCCAGAAAATAAAATGTTAGGGGTTGATTTAGCCTTGGGATATGCCACAATTTTCTTCAAACGACCATAGAAGAAAAGTAAGGATGAATGATCTTCACATTTTTATAAAAGAATGGGGATTCATTTTCTGATTGACGAGTTTGGGTCTTTTATCCAAATGACGCTTGTTAAACCAGGACTACGTCCGTTTTTTTTACTTTACAATAAAAAAAACCACACAATCGGGAATCTTGTTGTCCAGCCAGGAAAGGACATTTATATGACAGGTCAAGCGACTTATATCTTTCCAACCCTTTCGGATTAAGTAGTTATATATTTTTTTCTCTTTCTCTTTTCCCCTTTAAAAAGCATATCGTCCACTTTATCAAAAAAGTTACGTCATAAATTTTTTTTTATTTAACATTCGAAATGGCGTTTTACTTAATGCAAGAAACGAAATAGATTTATGCCCCTTTACCCGACATATTTAAAGACATTTTAGAAACCCCGTTTTCCTTCCTTCTTTGACTGGCCCCGACCGAAATATGTCATTCACGTGTTTTTGACCCCAAAAACTGACTCTAGTTTAGTTTTCCCCTTTTCGTTTAATCAAAAACGAGGGGAGAGGAAGAAAGCTAACAAAAAATAAAATCAATTACCAATTTCGTGTTGATTTCCCGAAAAGTCAACAGAAGGATTTCGATTGGAGGACAAGGGTTGGAAATAAAAACAAAATAAAGGCTGGAATAATAAACCCCAAGGGGTTCAGATGGTTTCACCCAGTATACATTATACAAAACATCTAATCACATGTAACACCATTTGTTTTTTATTTAAACAGATATCCTACCGAATACACTTCAGGCCAATACAAAATATACAGGACAATCATCAATAATTGTTTTATTTTAAAAATTATAGATATCAATAATTGTTTTTTAAAAATTTTTGTTTGTTATTTTTGCAAAGCATCACCCGGGTTTATATAAGAAAACTAATAAACCCCCAAAACTGCACATAAAACATGGGGGACTGAAAACTTAAGGTGAAAAAATATGTCATTGAACATATTCTGTTAACCAAAGATTGAAAAAAAAAAAGATTTTTCGGGGCGTCCTCCTAAAAAAATTAACATTGAAATCCTTTTTTAAAGGTTTTTTTCTTCTAAATTGTTTACTTTAAAGTGTTTTTTCCCAAAAAAATTTTTTTTAAGTGTTTTGTTCCCTTTGAATTTTTCTTTCTAATAAAGTGTTTTGTCCATTTGAAATTGTTAAAAAAATTATTTTTCAAAACTATATTATATATTTTTTTCAACTAATTGTTTTTTATAATGTTCTATGTCAATTTTGAAAAAGAATTTTATATTAATTTTTTTGTTTTGTGTGTGTGTGTGAGAGAGAGAGAGAGAGAGAGAAACCACTAACAGTTTTAATTAATAAAAATGATCTGGCATTAAAGGGCCCGATTTGACTATTGTTCTGTATAGATAAAAAAATTCTCCCGTTATCTATTTTATTTTGGGGCACCGAAATTTAAGATATACACCTTCAACCTGTGTCACCAATAGATTTTGTATTTTAGGTTTAAATTGGGGGCTGATTCTGCTGACGTTTTTGGGAGGGGAGTACAGCTGTTTTCCCTCCCAGAGAGTTGTTTTTCTACTTCAGGGGGGAAATACCCCTGTTCTAGTCTTAAAGCAGGGAGGGGGAATCAAAATTGTGGCCTTTTTTGTCCTTTGAGGTCAATTGGCGTTTTACTGGACAACTTAGGGGCCCCCTTGTCGTTCAGGCCCATTATCTCTTTCAAAAAACTTGCGCCTTTCCAATTTTTTTTTTCCACAACTCTTTAAAAGGTTATTTTTTGTTTTTGTAATTTTGGGTTTTTTGGGGCTAGCGAAAGAAAAAAATGAAGTGTCATCTTTGTGCCAGTGGGGGTGATAGGGGAATGTTGCCCCTTTTCCAAACCCAAAATTTCCCCCTGTTTCATCCAAAAGGGAAAAGGGAAACAAAATAATAGAAATACGCCTTTTAACCACACAAGAAACATAAGACTGGAACAAAAATAATAATAAAACTATGGGAAACAAAAAAAGCTAAAGGACCCAAAAAACAAAAGTACAGAGGTTTTACTTTGAACCATTCAGGCCTAATTTTTAAATCTTGGGGGAAAAAAAACGATCAAAATTAAAATAATAAATGAAACAAAATGGGCATTAGAAGAAAAAAGTTGTATAAAAGAATCTTAGACTCGTCAAATAAAAATGAAAAAGATAAAAAAGAACATAAAAATAGACCCAGAAACAGTTTTTATCGGGGAAGAACCCCTATAGAAACGCAACACTTTAAAAGTAATAACACCTGATTAAAATGCAAAAACCCCATATGTTAACAGCCCGCGCTTTTTTGAAAGAAACAAAAGGGTCTCAAAAACATCCAGAGTGTTAAAAAAAATTTGGAGGAAAAATCTTTGAAAAAGATTTTTCCCCCCGATCCCCGGTTGTTATTTATGCACGAGTGTATACGTATATACTCTAAAAAAAAAAAGGAAGATAGAATGCTAAAAACCCCCCCCAACAGGGCTTAGTCAAACCCCTAATTTTCAGCAACGAGAAGTAACAACAAAATGATTAAAATTTAAAAAAAAATGTGGGTTTGTTGAACGTAGGGGGCAAACAACTAAATATACAATAAAAACAATAATGGAACGATCAATAGAAATAAGTATTATAGACTTGAACCCATGTATAATTTCCAAAAATTTAAAATAAAAATGGAGAATAATGAGAATTTAGAAAATATAAACGTTGATGGAAAAATCAATGATCAAAAATATTTCTGACAACAAAGCCGACATAAAACTAGAAAAAGGGGAACTATCAGAGAGATAGGGTGCGTCCCCCCAAGACCTGTTTTTTAAACCTTTCAGGAAAAAAATCATGCGCCATATAGAAGAAAAAGGGGGGAAAGAATAAAGTTGGGGGGACACAACGGAACAAACGCTGATGACGCAAATACAAATGAACGGAAACGAGACTTGATAGACATAGAGAGAAAGTGAAAGAAAAAATTCATGAATATAAAAAAAAACAAGGGTGTAGCGAGGTTTTTTGCGAACCCTTCAAATTTCTGGGGTTTAACTCCCTGCGCGTGGGAAATTTTTTTACCGCGACGGTTCTTGACCCCGCCTCAACTGGGGACCAGAATGTCTGGGAAAGAAAGGGGCCCCGGGGGATGTGACCCATCCCCCTCGTGTGTCGACGGGCAAAAAATAAGGCCTAAACCCCTTTTTTTATACCACAGGGATGAAAATGTTCCTTTTAAAAAAAAAAAACAAAAAAAACCAGGTAAAGGTTTCGCCAAAAAACACTGCAATGCAAAAAAGAAAAATAAAAAATTAAAAACCCCCGATTCAAATACAAGGGAACATTCCTAACATCAGATGGAAGATGTAAAACAGAGATTATAGTAGAAAATTTAAAACAGCTTTATGAAAAAGAAATAACCTATGAAAGTTCTGAACTATTAAGTTTCAAAAATTTTAAACTAAATTGTCCTCCTTTTGGGCAATGGGATTTTTGTAAAAGTAAAAAGGCATTGCCGATTGTATAAATTTCCCCAATAGATTTATTTTTTAACCAAAGTCCCCCCATAGTTAAATTGACAAATATAGCTAGAAGATCTTTAATATAAAACCCCAAAACATTGAAAAAATGGTACATGCTGCTGGGGTTGCTTGCTTGATTATTGATTGATTTATTGATAGGATCATCATTTTGCACTTTCATAAGTAATCATGTAAGAAAAAATCGACACACATGAAGATATTAAGCAGTCACAACTCCCTGCCGGGGAGGGTCCTGATATCATTTTTGGGGAAAGGTGAAAATATTTTTAGAAATTTTTATTTTTTAAACTTTCTACTGAATTTGCCCGTAGCGGGTTTCCAATTACTACTCGATTTTGAACTGCCAAGGGTTTTTACGTGCTCAAATTGAACACGGGGGCCCACATCGTCCATTTCCTTGGGGTAGGAACCGATTTCATCTACTTTAGATCAATAGAAAAACATGTAACAAAAGAAAAAAGGGGTTTTCTATCCAATTATTGTCTTTAAATAACTTTTCACCCCAATTGAAATGTTTCAAACAAAATTTCTCCCCGCAGCCGTCACGTCACCTTAACAGTCCTTTTGAATTTCTTCTTAGGCCAGATGACCCTCCCCCTGAGCCGCCATGCTGAAATCATCAGTTACACCCTGAATCCATCTTCTCCGTAGTCTTCCTCTTCTTTTACGGTAATTCTTCTACATGATCTCCAACCATTGTGTCTTTTTAGATATCACAAACACTCAATTTTCTCATTCTTATTTGTAGCATCAACCAGTTTTTTTTTTAGTTCTTTTTGATATATCGATTTGTGTTCTTTTCTGTCCATCATATAGGGAAGACTCCTTTTGTAAACTTATATTCAAAGGCATATATGTGCTTTTCCAGTGTCTTTTTATATGTCGAAACTTTCCGCCTATATGTTGCCACAGTGTCTATGCATGATCTTAGTATTCTCATGTTTGTTTTCCTATAAGTTTAGTTTCACACTAGTTTTATTTGTTAATTGTTTGTAAGGCCATCGTTGTTCTTTTTCATTTCTTTCATCCCATTTCAACCTTTTTTTTAACAATGAGTGAGACATTCCAAAACGGTTACGTGTTCTATTGTCTTCCCCATCGATAACAGTTAATTATAAACAGAAATAATGAGGGATCAATATTTGCGGGTGTTGGGCTAAGTTTAAGTAAGTGGTCATTATCATATATACTATACAATACGAATGAACACCACCTACTTATATAAATGTATCAATTTCTGATGAGGCCGTGAGGACATAACAGCTGGTAAGAAGGAATTAATTTACAATATATTACGAAAACTGAGTCGAAATATACCTCACAATATACTTTTCTTTCTCCAATCATGTTTTGCCTCACATCGTCAGTATAAAAAAGAGATTTAGAACGAACCCTTGGGGCGCTTCAAAATAGTGTCTTTCTGATAGTGTCTGTCTTGACTACTCTGCTATCTCTGATGTTCACCCATTAGGTCGGCCTTTTGTTTTGTATCCATTGTATCGACAGCGTTACTCTTTGAGGTGCACTGTCTGTTGGTAATCTGCATATGGGCAACACAATTTGTTGTTTCTTGATGAAGTTCATTACTGATGTTGTACCACTTTTTCTTGATGTTTCTTTTTCTTAACCAGCCCTTTTTTTGCCCCAGCATTCTGCGTAGACACTTCATTACACAATATATTTGCTGGAAAACATGTGTCGATTGGAAATAATTCAGGGAGGGGCTAGGGTGACTGTAATGGAATAGTGATTGTAAACTCGGAAATGAGCTATCATATCATTTGATAGTTAACGGATATATAGGTAACATGAGAAGAGATGGGTGAAAGAGATATCGTACAAGGTCAGGGGCATGTAATCCACTCGTACCGTTATACATGCACAGGGCTAACAATGTTCCCATACTGCCTATTCTGGCAACCTGTTCTATCTCCCATGAACTGGTTGGGGATTTATCGCTCTCTCAGTAAGTTTTTTTCAGGGTTTCCCAAATAGTGCACTTTCTTTCTTGAACAATTTGTTTCACTTCAATGATGTTTTATGATTTTGTAATCAATTCTTTGAAAATGCCCGGCATATCTTCATTGGTACCATGGGCGCATGAAATAGAACGACAACGCAGCGTCAGTAGCTGGTACTGATTAAAAAACCTACCACCTCGGTGGTGGCCTTAGAAACAAAGTAAGTGTTATAGCCTGACGGACGAAGCGGATAAGAATCGAAAAGGAAAGCTACCCACAAGTGGGAGTAGTAGTGAGGCAGCTGTTCATGATATGAGATTGAATCAATAAAAGACGAACAATATTTTAGAGTGGCTTTCCCGATTTACCTGGGAAAGATAGCCGCTTGCAGAAATTGCTAAACTAAGCACCTAGTGATATAACCCGAAACTATCATAGTCTTTTACTCGACAAACCACAACTATGTCTTAGTAGGCGCTAACGGTATGTTGTGCTTTCATGTGCGAGAAATAGCATACAGACAAGTCCGCCACCTAATTACACTACTAAAACAGCTCCTTAGGCTGTCTTTCGATCCCACTCGCTTTACTAAAGTACAACCAGGTTCTAGTGTCACTAGAGGTGGAATGGTGTCTTGTTAGCGTCGGATCCCAACCATGACGCTGGATTCTTCAATCCAATTTTCTTCAGTCCGTAATGTACAACATCAACACTTTAAAAAGGGACACGGCATGGGGCAAAGGAAAAATGGAAAACCCAAATTCACTAACATAAAAACTTTGTCGGGGGGCGGTGGTGTAGGGTTTTACCCCCTCTTCAGACACAAACACAATATAAACAACCCTAACCACAATAAAAGAAATGTTTTTCCATCCGTGTTAAGTAGATTTCCAACGATCAGTTCATAATCATCAACGGGCTAAGGATCTTTTTAAAGGACAACACAATCACCCCCGAAAGCGAAAAAATTTTGTACCAAACTATCAAAAAATTTAAGGTCAAAGGGAAAAAAGGTTACGTTTTAATTTTTGGGGCCCATCAGCCCCGGGCCCACCCAGACAACCGTTCCAAAAGAATTTTGGTACACCTAATTTTCCCATCGTCATAGGTCGTTTTGGTCCCAAATTGCCCAAATTTTAACCCTAAGGTGGGTATTTTTCATTTAAAACCCCTTTTAAACAAATTATTAGCAAATTCATCTGATTGCGTGTAACCCCATAGAAAGTTACTAGTTCGCCCAAACGTACATCATTTAAATGGTCATGTTGTTTTTTATGTTTTTCTTTTACAATGTATATTACACCAATTGAATTATTCTTCACTGCTTTTATCTCTATTAAAAGTCGAAAAAAAAAAGTAAAAAAACCCAAAAGTAAAAAAAACAAAACATATGATGAAAATTCAAACCTCTGAAAATGCTTCAAAATTTTTAAAAAAAAACAAGATAAATTTCTTCTTTGGCCGGATAAATTTCTTCTGCGGTCGTCATAAAAACCATGACAAATTTTTGCGCTGTTTGTATGTATGTTCATTATTGAAAAAGATCCATCCACGCTGCTTTTAAAAGTAGACTCGTTCCAGTAGGACAAATAATTAAAAAACTTTCCACTTGTTCGCCCAATAAAAAACAACAACTGTGATTGTACATATTCAAAACCCTCAAACCCTGGTAAAGTACATTTATTAGATAAAGTTTCCCCAAAACGTTTGGCCCCCCCCCTTTGCACAACAAAAAACTTTGCCCCCTCCTCCACATTAAAACTTTTTAACCCCCCACCCAAAAGTATCATGCTCTATTTTCTTTGACATAGAAAATTGATATATATTTCTGTAAAAACATGGTAAATTTTTAAAAATGATTATTTTTAAAAAAAAATTTGATAAAAAAAGGGATCAAAAAGGGCAAAGATGAATTAAAATGTGAATAAAAATTTTAAATGATTATTAATCCAAAATCATGAAAATAATTGTTTTTAAAATTTTTAATTAATTTCTTTTTAGACCAGACACCTAATCGTTAACACCCCCAAATTTTCTAAACCCCCACTTCCCCCCTTCTTTGGGGGGCGGGGTTTCCTTTTGGAAACTCATGAGACTTCCCCAAAAAAACAATTAAACTTCTTATTCAAACATTTGATTTAAGTTTTTCTCTACTTATTTATCTTCCTGTTCTCTTTAATTTGTGTTTGCTTATAGTTTCGGTTTTTTGCTTCTACATTGATTGACAGTGCATTTTGTTTTTTATTATTCAAGCCTTTAAAAATTTATGTACGTCTACCTAAAAAAATTATGAAATCCACAAATGATGAATTCAGTGAACGTATTTTAAAAAAATATGATTAAATTAGGGTTTTAAAACTTCAACAATAATAGTTTCACGTTACATTTTTTCTTTTCGTTTTTTCTAAAACAATTCCGTAACGTTTCTAGTCAAAATTTGCTTACTTACCCATTTATTTTAAATACTAGTCTTTGAGGCGATTACTTTATTTTTTTTAATGGGGCCTTTCTAACCCCATTCCCCACAATTTGTGCTGTTTTTTTTATTTCAAAACGCGATCGTCGTAAACTAAAAGGCCAAACATACGGGGTCTAACTATTTTTTTAATCTAAAAGATTTGCCGACACAAAAGGAAAAGGTGTCGCTTCAAAGTCTCCTATAGAATCCCGACCGTGCCCCTTGTTTTGAAAGTAATGTTTTTTACGGTTCAAAAAATATATAGCTGGATGGAACCTTGCGAAAATCGGGGGAATATAAAAGAAGGTCCTTGCATGGCCCCGGGGAAAAGAAGGGGAAAACATGGGAGGATTTGGAGGCGGAGATAAAAATATAAAAAAGGCGGGAGGGGGCTGTAGGAGATAGCTAAGTAGAAAGACTTGGCATGGGGGTTGGGGGGGAATTTCCTCAACCGGGAAAAAAGGCAAAGAAAAATTTAAAATTTTTGGAAGGTAAGAAAATATGTGACAATTCAAATGCCCAAAAGGATCTTTTAGTTTCTGAAATTTAAAATAAAAAATAATGGTGTAAAAACCCTAATGGAAATATCGAGTTTGAGAACCGAAGGGGCAGATTCAAGATCTTGTATTCTGGGTAAGGCAATAATTATCCCCAAATTGGTCACCTTGGAAAGGGCCCTTTGGGTGGAGATTCTTACAACACACACACACAAATTATATATATATATAAAATTATATATATATATATATATTTGGTATTTTTTAAATTTATTATGAAAATATATACAATAACTATATAAAAATAAAAGGGAAAATTAGATTCTGTCCCGATTTAAATTTTTAACAAGCAGCTTATTTACTGTCTCTGGTATGAAACTCTGGGAAATAAAAGGGTCCATCATCCATCGTGTGGTTTGTCATAGAAAATGTGACAACACCCCCTCCCCTTCCCCAAGCAAAACAGTCTTACTTTCACTTTATAATTTTATATTGATGAAGATCCCGCGGAAAACTCTTGAGGAATCTTTTGTCCAACAGGACACGAAGATGTAGAGATAAAAATTTTCCCGATATGTAAATATGTTTATGCTTCTGTTCAAAATTAATGCTAGCCTGACTACAAATAAATAATGTGACTCCCCCTTCTCAAAATTAATGCTGCCTAGACTACAGTAAGATTATGTAGGTTCATAGACTCCCCCCTTAAGTTAATGCTGCCAGACTACACAGTGTTTTTAGATGTGACCCCTCCTTAAAGGGTTTGCCTAGTACAGTAAACTAAAGGACTCCCCCCTTCCCCTTTTTTAATGCTATGACCCACACAGTAAGCTAATGAGACCCCCCCTTCCCTTTTTAATGGCCTAACCACTTAAAAAATGTAGATGTAGACTCCCCCCTTTCCCAAAATTAATGTAGCCCAGACACACAGTAAATTGAGACTCCCTTTAAAGGGAATCTAGTGACCCCAAGTAAAATAATGTAACTCAGTAGACCCCCCCCTTAAAGTTAATGCAGCAAAACACACAGTAAGATAATTATCATCCCCCTTCCCCAGTTAATGAGACTACTGTGAGCCTGACCCCAGTAAATAATGTGCTCCTCCCTTCCCTTTTTGCAGCCGACCACACAGTGCTAATGGCTCCCCCCCCTTCCCCTTGTCAATCTACCTAGACCACATAAAGCTAAGTAGAGCCCAGTGGGGTAAAAGACCCACAACAGGGGTTTAAAAACAGCCTGATTTGAATGAAATCCCGACTGTAAATCAGCAAAAAAAACACCTTTTAATGGCTTGTCATATAATTCTGACATCACGTGGCCCAGAACGCTGTCCCAAAAATCGTTATCTAAAAAAACACCCACACACACACACATGTATTGCTTGTGATATAATGTTTGTCATTCACATTCTGTTTCCTTTTTTCTTTAGAATCAATAAAGGTATAAAAAAGTACGATACTTGCATGTTTCTCAGAAACTAAATACATAAACTAGTACAAATTAAGTACAATAAAAAACGACAGGGTTTCCCCCTGGGGAAATAAAGAATATACCACCATACAATGCATATCCGAAAAGGCGGGGATTTTCTGGATGCTACCCCAGTAAATAAAAACATCGAATAAATCGGATTTCTGACCTCTTTAGGCAAACCCCAAAAACGTGCAATCGCTCTTAGGAAAATCACTACAAACACACAGGTGGTTATTGGGGCGTTTGAAGAAAAAAAAATACAATAAAAGATAACAAATATGTGTCTGGTTTTTTTCTTGGGTGGTCGGGACTTTTCGAAAAATTTTACATTTGAAAACTACGCACGCTTTTTGGAAATCATTTTAAAAAAAAGATAAAACTAGGAAAATGAAGTCTTTCACGCATGGTGTCAGGTATGACACGCATGGGGCTATTCTCAGTAACTTTCGTTGTTAAAATGTCTAAATTCTTTCAAATAACTTTTTTGTTGAGATTTTTTTGAATTTCCCTATCAGAAATCGATATCTAACCCCTGGGAAGACTATAGAATCGATATAAAGGAAATTGAAATTATATACCTGGTAACAAATGTAACTAACTCTAACCTGTGGGAAAGTGTTAGAATATGAAAAATATAAGACTTAATCCCAAAAAAATGGGCATTCATCTTAAAAAAACAAGGGCACCCCCCAAAAAGGGAAAAAAATGTACACATATAAATTTTTTTTTTTGTTTTTAACCCCAGGAATTTGGTTATTTCCCTTTCTATTTGAATGGGGTAAGTTTGGGTTTCTTGAAAAGAAACCTTCAACAACTTTGGGAGAGTGATATTTGTGGTGCGGACTCTAAAAGTACAGTCAATAGGACCCCTGCGTCCCCCCTTTTTTCTAGCGCAGAAGTTGCTCTGAAACATTATCAAAGGGACTGGTCAATCTTTTTGGTTATAGGCCGGGGGTTTTTTCCGCTTGCGAAACAACCACCCGTTGACCCTCGGATTTGGGGATTTTTAGAAAAAGATACTGAGGATCACCTGCACGGGAAGAAATTTTGTTGCTCAAAGATCAATTTTTCTGTTTTTTTTCCCAAAATCTAACCCAGGCGTTCCCTTATTTTACGAGTCATCTACCGTTGGGGCAATAGCGTCCAGTATGGGTGAAAAAGGGTTTCCCGACGTGGTACTAAGCGGGGGCTATCAACTTGCTTCCTGATTCACACCCCCCCAATCGGTTTTAATGCACACATCAAAAAACCATTAGTGCCTCAGTTGCTTGTTTAGTGTCCATGTTCTGGCCTTTTTAGATATGACGAATATATACAAATCATCCCTTTTTTTTTGATCTTATTATTTCTTTTGAATGTATCTACTCATATTGTTGAAAGGGTTTTTTTTTTTGTCATCCCCGTTCTTTTTCCTGATATCAGTTTTTATATTTATCATCTTTATTGTGTTCAAGATATAAAACTTCACATCTTTTATTGTATCTCCCTATATAGATAGATAGATATATAGAGTTTTATCGTTCTGTTTTTGTTAAACAATTTTACACTTATGTTCCTTTCCAACAGTACTGGGGGATCCCCTTTTAAATCGTTTTTTTTTCTTCAAACCTGTTACATTCATTCAGGTTTTTAAAAAAATATTTGGGGTACACACCGGGAACCACGAAGCCCGTTAACTACGGTGCCTGTCTTATACGCCCTGTTTATCTATTTTATCCGTCAACTAAAATCAGAATTTCAAAAGGGGAAAAAAATTTCTAATTATAAAATTAAAAAAATGTGTTTCACGTTTTTTTTTTTCTTAAACCCTTTCCCTGAATACGGGCTTACACTTTGCAATCTTGTTTTTATGTAATAAATATACTGTCTCTTTAAAACCCAAAACCTTTTTTTTTTTTTTTTAAATGGGGATTTGGGGGTTTAATTCATCTCTTCAAACACATAATACATTTTAAACCTTTTAAAGACCGACCACCCGTTATTAAAGTTCCAAAAAATGGAAAAGCCATTTAGTTTAGGTAGAAAAAAATTCTTTATCTATCATCATCTTGTTTATTCTTCTAAATTGATTTACATGAAAACCCCACACGGTGTGCAACAAAATTTTAATTGGGATCATCAGTCATTGAAAACAAAACCCCCTGTAATGAAACTATAATGAAAATATAGAGTCGTATTGCTTTTTTAAATACAAAAACTAATCCTTGTTTTTATAAATTTGCATATCTATTGGTTTGGAAAAAAAGAGGGGGTTGTTTAAATTTTACACTAATCATAAAAATTGAATAAAATATCCGAATTCTGAGTTTTGTAAAATTTTCCCCAACGGTTTTCAAATTTACACTGATTAACTACTAATTGAAAAACGAGTTGTGGGTAATTAAAATTTTGTCCTGTTTTCCCCTTCGGAAAAGTACAAACTCAAAGGGTTTTTTTAAATTTTAGTAGTTTTTTAAAAGTAAAATTCCATTTTGTAGGTAAATGAATTTTCTTTAAGATGTTCTAAACAATCTTTTGGGAAATTTAAAATGTTTAGGGGGAAAAAGTTTAAACTTTAATATTTTAAAATATTACTAATTTAATTTTCCATATTTTTAGTGAGTATCGTTATTGGCATTGTTATCGTTAGTACTATTTTGAATCACTACACGAAGCCCTCGTCCCCAGAGCAAAAAGTCGATACCCCTCAATATATCAAAACTTTGGGAAAAACAGTGGCGTATATTTGTCATTTTTCAACATACAAACGTTCCTTCTCTTGTTATATCGATGAATTCGCAAATTTAAAAACTGTGTTAAAATTTGTCTTTTCTCATATGATTACTGATTACCCAGTCTCTTTTTTAAATCCCACATTCTTTAGGCATTTCCCCTTGGTCGCGGGGCTATGGCAACAATTGTTCATGATATTCATGAAATTTAATCACAACGATAAAAGTACGGACAAGTTAACTAACTTTGATGGTTATCTTGGGAAAAGTTAAAAAAATTGATACATATATTACACATTCATATTTTTTTAAAATTTAAAAGATTTATTCCATCGTTTCGTTACCGAATTTATCCATCCACTATATCCCTTACCCCATTAAAACTGTCTGGTTTAGTCGATATTTCTCCTTTCTCAGTAAAAGGTTCAGGTTTTTCCCATCGCCCTTTCTTTCTTTAACCTTTCTACCAATTCAATGCTGCTTTTTTTTCTTTGATCATTTTTTATCAAGTATCCCCAAAATATCTTCATCTTTTTTCTTATGACAGTTGACTAGTGGTTGACCACGCCATTTCTCTCATTTTATCCTTCTCCCAAATTCAGTTAATAATTTTCTTTTTTTTCACATTGTCTATATTCAAATGCATTCAACTTTCTATTCTCGTTATTTTTTAACTCCCGTCGGCCTCCCCCGTCGGCCTATGTTGGATTATGGGGGTCTCTGGGCCGAAGTTGGGGGTTCGTCTCTTTGTCAAATGGTTCCCCCTCGTGGGCCACCTGGATATTTTCCAGAACCCCTTTTGGGGTGAAATCGGTTCTAACTATGGAACGGATATAACATGGGTCCGTGTTCAATTTGACCCGAAAAGGAACCTGGCAGTTAAAAGTCAAAAAAGGGGTTGAAAGCCACTGCGGGAAAAACATTAAAAAAGATTAATGAAAAAATTCGAAAAAAATATTTCATTTTAAAAAAATTACATGGGGTCGCCGGTGTCGATTCATGACTGCAGCTGGATTTTCCGGGTAAAAAAGATCGGAGCACAATAAAAATTTACTCACCAAGTGCAATGATGAGGGCCTTAAACAATCAAATTGATACAACATTGAACTAAAATGTAATTGAGGCGCATTAAACGAAGCCCAAGTTCATAACTTTTTAATATACATAATTTACAAATAAAACATACATTTTCAGACGCTTAATTCCATACACAATAAGTATTATTTTTTTGTAGTCACCTCCCGTTCCAACAAACGCCAACGTCGAAAAGTTGTTTCATCCGTCGAAGAAAAATCATGACATCAGGCGTGCGGGGAAAATGATGCGATATGAACGGGGGGCGATGACTTTTTTGTCAATTGTCACTGGGGATGAGTAAATGGGTGCATCATTACGACCCCAAAAAGCGCCAGTCTATGGAATCCAAAAAAAAATCACCCACCCCAAAAAATTCAAAAATGTCGCGTCAGCGGAAGTTTTTTGAATTTTTGGGGCTGCCAGGCAATCCCATTTTTTTGGAACGCGGCAATACGTCAATTCTGAGGTATGTGGAAAAGATGAAGAAATAAGGAAGATGCTACGTGTTCGTCTGGAAACACGCAGTCCCAAACATGACAATGACGTCCACACCCGGAACAAACAGGGCAGATTGGGGTTAATTTTGACGACTTTTTAGCGCCCCCACCATATACCCCCGATTTGGCATTGTGACTTTTTTTTTCCCCAAAAGCTCAGGAACATCTCGGGAAACAGTTTTCTGACGAGGATGTGGCGCAGATGTGCGTCCCTGGTTTGTAAAAAATCACGTTTTTTTCTTCGAGGATCCCAAAACTAGTTGATTGGGCGTGTGTTGATGGGTGGGGGGACTTGTCGAAAATAATGACTTTTGTGTAGGGGAAATCTAAACTTTCTGAAAATGTATTTTCATTTGAAAATTTTTATATTAACAAAGTTAGGGACTTGAATTTTTCAATCCCCTTTAAAACATATAACTTGCAGTTCCATATTTGATGTAGAATTCTTGTTAACAAAAAACATGTCTCTGACAGTACTGAATGATACAGAATGTACTCAAATTGAAGAACCATCAATGGAACTTTGTATACCCATAAATCAAATGTTAGCACATCGGACGGGTAACAAATTTTGATTACAGAATGTCGATATGATATACAGGCATCTACAAATGGGAATATAAATACATATAGACAAGCACATGTATTTTTCCACAATATAAATATCATTTGGAAAACTGAAAAGGAAGAAAATATTTTTGGGAAATGTGCGGGGTGGAAAAAAAGAATTAAATCTTCATTATAGAAATCTTTTAAAATTGTGATAGTTTTTATCAATTGATTTTAAAAAAAAATATGAAAAAAAAACAGTTTCTTCTTTTCAGCGCGAATCGCCCTTTTTAAAAACCCTTTGTGATTTTTTGTGCCCGGCCCTAAGTGTTTTAACGGTTTTAAGTCAAGGATTGACTTCATTCCCCGGGTTTTTCCCCCATTTTTTCCACCCCCTTCCCCACGAAAGGGCCCGCCATGCCGGGGGTATTGAAAAAGCACGAACCGGCTCCAATACTCTGAATCTCGGGGAAAAAATGCCTCGGAGCAAAAGGCCCCCGGATTAAAACCGCGACCTTCGATCTGGAAAAAGGGCCCACTAACCGGGGGGACCCCCGCTATGAAAAGCAATCCTTTTTTGCGACGTTTTTTTATTTCATTGCCCGGGCCCTCCCCCAGTCGCCTCTTCATATGAAAGGGGCAGTGTTACTTTCTTTGATCCCCTTGGAACCCTAAATAAATACAGATTGAAAGTAGTTTTTTTGGTTGTTCAAGGAATTTGAATGAAGTGAGTTTTCACTAACAGCGTCAACAATCGGGGTTGACTCAAGATAAGCCACTTTCCATTTCATCAAAGATAATGTCGTAAGTGGGGAGTTGACAATATCACATAAAAAATCTATCTAATCAATAAGTTATGCATGAAACACTCTTTGGGATATTATTCAAACCCAAGTGGAAATAACCATTTCAGTCTTGATACTGTGACAAATTAATTCACCACCCCCCCTGCCTAAATTTCAAGGTAAAGGATTGATTTTATTACAAAGTTCTTTTTAGTTCTGTCTCTCGGCAAAATGCCCATCCGAGATTGAAGTATTCACAAATCACAAACTCTTTAGTTCAGCAAAAATGCTGGGGAAACATCCATGCCGTGGCTATAAAAAGAAAATCAGTTGTAAAACATTTTTCATGTTGATACCCTCACCCCAGTGGCGGCTCTTATTTTTTTAGGGGGGCCGGGCCCCCGCCCAAATGACCACCCGTGTTTTTTACTTTCATTTTTTCTCTATTATCGATTTCTTCCCGGCCTCAATATGTTCAATGATCATCTCTGAGAGATATCAACTGACGTAGAAAAATAATAGAAAAACAGAAAAAGACCTCTCTCTCTCTCTCTCTCACCTGTCAAAAAAAACAAACATCTCAACAAACAATCAAAAAACCATTCGAGGATTGAAAAACACGGTTATATCATGATAACATTAAAATGACAGAAGAAAAAACCCAAAATAAAAGTCAAACAACTAAAAGGGGGGAAAAACTCAAGGCGAATAAAAGTTTTTCAGCACGCATGAAATACACACAATGAAATAAAGGAATGTGGAACCTTGCGCAAGGAATCTAAAAACAGTGAGCAAAGACTGAACCGAAGAATTGTTTGGAAAAAAGACAAACGAACAGGTACACTAAAAAAAACATTGAATGTTTTTCAATGTGTAAATTGTGGAAATTTTGGGCTGTTCTGAGCGAATATCGAAGTGGTCCCAGACAAAAATTTGGGACATCGATTTCTGGCGTAAAAGACTCCCTTTAAAACAGGGTAAATTTTACTTCTGATCTAAAATGGGTTCGTGAAGGGAATATCTGGTGAGCCCCCCCCAAAATTACGTCATTTAAAGAACATTTAAACCCCCATCTTTCATCTTTGGGGTGCCTTTCAAGTAGGTCCCCAAAAAAAATAAATATTGCCCTTTTTTATAATACTAATGGCCCCCGAGTGGTCCCGGGCCCAAATCATTTACCTCCACGCATGTCGTAAGAGGACAAGGGGGGTTGAAAAAAAATGGGATGCTGTGTCCGCGGGGAACAAACCCCGAAACAAATGCTTGCGAAAACGGATGCACCAGGCGGGGCCCCAAGGGGCAACGACCCCCCTGGGGAAGGGGAAAACGGATTCATGCAATCTCCCCGGGAACTTACCCCGCTGTAAATTCAGAACTACCATCACGGGGGTGGTAAAAACTTACTGCGGGAAAGAGGTCCCCAAAAAGGGGTAAGCGAAATCTGGGAAATTTTATAACCTACAGACCTTGAGAAAAAAGGGGGGCCCTCCCCAGCGCCCAAGACAAACGGGTATCGGTGATAACCGGGGCAGACGGCCCCTTTATTGAAATTTAAACCCAATGTGAAACCAAAAGCGCAGTACAAACACTTGTTCCGTTCATTTTTAATATTATAATGTTAAATTAATATTATTTTTGACAATGTCTGGTTTCAAACAGACTACGAAATTATAAGATGTATGTTTTAATAGAAAACGGACCCAAATATTCCCATGAAAAGGTATTGGGGGAAGTATGGGCTTTTTAACAAGGGCAGGGGAAAAAAATTTTTGTGTTTGAATATATATATTAAAAAGAGATCTGTTTAAAGGGAAAGAAAAGAGAACAAATAGATCTATCAAAAGGAACTCAAAATCAAAAAACGGGTGATGCAAAAAAATTTAAAAAAAAAAAGTTTTACATATAAATAGATCAAACCGGAAGACTATCAGGGAAAGCAATCCAGACAAAAGGAGAAGAGAGGAAGACTACAATAAGATGGATTCAGGACTGTGACGATTTGAGAAAAAATAGATGGGGGGACATCTAGCCTATAGTGAAAAAAAGAAGGACTGCCAGGATGGCAAAGTTCTTCTGCTCGGAAAAAACTACTGGATGAATGTTTTTAAGGCGATTAATGGCAAAAACGACACAGGGGGTTTTCGAGAGGGGGGTCGACAGAACTTTATAACGTCTTAATCTGTGCGGTGATTTTTCCCCGCTAAATAAAAGGTTCCGTCAGATATCAGAGATACAAATCATATAGATGTAAATAAGGGTGGTAAAACATCTAAATGTGAATTTTTTTATCTAAAGGTCACAGCCACATCAAAAAATAAAACCCCCATCTATAATCGGCTGACTGGCAATCATGAACCTGCACAAATGTTTAAACAGGGTGTTGCACTTTTCTGCTATGGACGACCCTCAGAATTGTTTCGCCTTTTCCCCTTTTTCCCATAGCTTGTGCCGTTGTCCCTTTTTTAAACCCCATTTCTCTTACATGACCGAAAATGATGTTTCCATTTCTAGTTTGGGGAAATTAGTTTTTTTGTTTTTGCCTCTTTCTGCCATCAACATTAGTTTTTTTTGCTTTTAGCATTATTGGTTTTTAACCTTCTGGGGAAAAATCACACCTATTGTCTCCCATTTTTGGTCTGATTCCCCAAATAACTGGCATCTATGTAATTGGCTCTACAAAACTCCCAAATTTTTTTTCCCCGCTTAAATAGTTAACGACTTGTTCAAAAAACCCCTTTTTATTGCAATATTTGATTCGACCATTTACTTTTTTTGATCTGTTCTACTATCTGATTTATCTGTTAGTATATTTAACATGATGTACGTTTTGTTTTGGTTAATTTTTTTGATGGTATTTCGATTGAATCGTTTTTTATCAAAAATTTTTTTATTCTTGTATTCAGACAAAGGGGAATTTGTTTATTTTCTTTCAATATCAACTTTCCTGGGGCTTAGTTCTTTTTCCAAAAAGGCAGTAGTGATATCAGCATATCTAAAGTTATTTTATTAGTCCCCCTATTCTATTCCAGCCCCCCGATGGTTCGGGTAATTTTGGAATGAAAAAATAAAACATTTACTTCCGCATGCAAGAGACGATAGGAGGTTGGGCTGAAAGGGGATGCACTTTTCCCAAACGTCTAACGTCCTATGTGTTTATCTCCAAACCAATATCAATAAAAAGTTTTTGGCAAAATCAAACTTTCAAAAAGGGTGTTTAAAAATTTTTAAAGAACGACCAAAGAAAAGAAAAGTTACTCGCCACTCCTTTTGAAGGGGCAGACGGAAAATCATTCATTCTACCTTCTTTTTTTGATTCAAAGTTCTGATCATTTTTTACTCATCGGGCTTTTTTTAAATATATATTCTAGATAATTTTAGATCTTTGCTGTTGATTTTTTAATCAACATTTTGGAAAGATTAAAATTTATGTCGCCCGGTTTTCACCATTAGAGATCTTTTCCTTCCGACCCTTTTCATTTCCGATATACAAAATCCGGCCCTTTTTTAACCCCACCGTTCTTCTCAAGTTTCGTTTTATTCTGTTTCTCAAATTATTCTTGTAGTATCTTTGTCATTTTCCCTGGAAACAGGGATGATCTTCACATTCAACCTCAACCTTTTGACAGCAATGGATATGGTTCTGTTTGGGCGTTTTAAACAACCCATCAAAATGTCATTTAAAGTCGTTATCAATTCATTTCTAGATTTACCAGGTTTGTATTTCTTCCATTTTATTTTATCTGGGCCTGAAGTCTTTCTTCTTTAAAGTCTTGATATCATAATCAACATCCAAATATTGATGGTTTTTTTGTATGGATTTTAAAACACAATAAAGCCTTTTAAAAAAGAAAATGAAAAGGGAACCCCCTTTTCCTAAACAGGTCATATGCTTTTAAAATCTGAAAAAAAGCCTGGGGGCAAATTTCCCCAAAAACCCCCCAAAAAAATATTTTCTTACCTACATTTAAAAAATGATCCCAAAAAAAGGTTAAACCCGTAATTTGTACCTAAATTATAAAAATTTTTTTCCCCGTTTGGTCCCTTTTTCATGTACTTCCACTGTTTTTTTGTTTAAGATGTCATTCCGTTCTGAAAATTTAACAGTTCCCCTTTTCGTAAACCATTCAGTCTAAACGAAAAATTATTCTTTTTCTTCCCGCCCCTTGTGATTCAGGGCCATGAACCTTTTGGGGACCCATGATTTTTGTGCAAAACCTTTTTATTTTTAAGTCCCCCAGACGTGCCCCTTTATTAAAAAAATGTGTTTTTGAGTCGACAAGTTAATTTTTTGATAAGTGTGTAAAAAATGACAACCATTAACATTGAATATTTAAGAGAATAAGTAGAGATAGATGGGGAAAAAGGGAAAAGACAGTCAAAAGCTACAGTTTGTTAATGGGTTAAAGGGCATGGAAATTACAGAAGGAAAATGAAACTAATTTAACATCATGATTAAAAATCCCCTGTTTGCCGGGTAAGGGAGCAGAGAATAGTAAAAAGCGACCTGCACATGTCAAAGGGGGACGAGGGGGGGCCTTGGGGACCCCGAAAAAAACGGAAATCGAATGTGCTGGCCTATTGGAGGTAACCAAAAGGGGCAATCGTTCTTGGCTCAGATCCCTACAAATCACAAAAGATTGATATGGAGCATTCGATGAACGAAAACTAAACCAACCAAATCTTCCCAAATCAAATTTAAAAAGACAGGGTTTTCTAAACTGTAAAATCAAATGGTAAAGAAGATTTTTTTTATTTAAAAAATCTGGTGGAGAAACAAGTGCAATACTAAACTAAATCTTTAACTCAAAGTCAAATCACTTTTTAGTTTGCTGTTATAAAAAATTAGATTCAGCATCTTTTTGTTATATCATTAAAAAATACCATATCAGTTTTTCAGTTATCTTCCCAAGGTCACTACAAGTTACCCTTTTTCTGCCGCTTTAAATCAAACAATTGACAAAACAGTTTCCCCTTTCCCGTTATCGGACGTCCCTTTTTTTTACAACGGAATTATATGTTTACACAATTAACTTTTATTTTCTGATTGATTGTTAACGATAATTATAAACCGTGAGTCATATCCGATCTTTTTAAAGGAAACCGGGATATGAACTTTAAAAACCGACAGGCGGGCGCAAAAAAAAATTAAAAATTTTTTTTCAAATCTTTTAACAATTTGGATGGCGGGGCAGCGGTTTTTTAGCCTGCCTTCCATTTTAGCCAATACTTTTGCCTGACCTTCCCAAAAAGGATGTTTTTGTAAAAAGATGGGGAGATGGATATAAGATTGAAGGCTCAAAAAGATACAAGGGAAAGAGCTGGGGACGCTGGCGATGGATAATAAAGACCGACAGGAAGCATTGTCAGACAGGCACTGTTTGGAAAGCATGGAAAAAAAGTGGAAGGCCCAGACCTGGGAAAAAGCTGGATCTGATATTAAAAAAAATGAAAAAATAAAAAATTTGGGAAAGGGTGGAAAAGGAACGGATGGTAAAAGAGAGGGGATGGTAAAGAGGAACGGGTGGTAAAGAGAGGAACTGGTAAAGGAGACGGGGGAAGAAGAGGGGGTTTAAAGGGAAAAGGAAAGCTATGTAAGAGAAGGGTGAAAAGAGAGGGGATGGTAAAAGAGGAAGGAGGGAAGAAAAGGATGGAAGAAGGAAACGGATGGTAGAGAGAGGGGGCGGTGGAAGGGGAGGGCAGGGGGGAAGAGAAGGGAAGGTGGTAAAGGAAAAGGGGGGGAGGAAGACGGGGGTTAAGGGGGGAACGGGGGTTTGAGAGAAACGATGGGAAGAAAAAGGAAGGATGGAAGAAGAGGAACGGATGGTAAGAGGAAGGAACGGATGGTAAAGAGGAAGGATGGTAAGAGAGGAACAGGAGAGGAAGGATTAGAAAAGGGGAAAGGTGGTAAAAAAGGAAATGGAAGAGAGGAAACGGATGGTAAGAAAACGGATGGTAAAAGGAAAAGGGAAGAGGAAACGTAGGGAAAAGAAGGGGCGGATGGAAAAGAGGGGGGATGGTAAGAGGAACGGATGGTGGGGGGAACGATGGAAGAGGGGGAACGGAGTAGAGGAACGGGTGGTGGGGAAGGGAAAGGATGGAAGAGAGGAAAGATGGAAGGAACGGTGGTAAGAGGGAACGGGGGAAAAAGAGAGAAGGGTGGTAAGAAGGAAAGGGTGGTAAGAAGAGGAGGTAAGAGGAACGGATGGTAAGAGAGGAACGGAAAGAGAAGACGTAAAGTAGAGGAGGAAGGATGGTAGAGAGAGGAATTAGGTAAAGAGAGGAAGGATGGGAAAAGGAATATGGTAGAGGAAAGGATTAAAAGAGAGGAAATGGGAAAGGAGAGAGGAAGTTGGTAAAGAGAGGGAAGGATGGTAAGAGGAGGAAGTATGGTAAGAGAAGGGCGTTGGGAAAGAAGGGGAAGTGGTAAAAGAGGAACGGGGAAGAGGAGGAAGTATGGTAAGAAGGAACGTAGGAGAGAAGGAGGTGGGAGGGAACGGGTGGGAAAAAGGAGAACGTATGGGAAAAGAGGAAGGGTGGAAGAGGAGGAACGGATGGTAAAAAGAGGAAGGGTGGAAAAGAGAGGAACGTTTGGAAAAGGAGGGAAAGGATGGTAAAAAGGAACGGATGGGAAGAGGGGGAACGATGGTAAGAGGAACGGATGGTAAAGAGGAACGGATGGTAAAGAAGGAAAAGGATGGGAAAAAGGGGGAAGGATGGTAAAAAAGGAACGGATGGTAAAAAGGAACGGATGGTAAAAAGAGGAACGGATGGTAAGAGAGAGGGAACATGGTAAGAAAAGGAACGGGGGTGAGAGGGAAGGATGGTAAGAGGAACGGATGGAAAAAGAGGAAAAAGAGGAAAGGGAAAGGATGGGAAAAGAAGGAACGGATGGTAAGAGAGGAACGGATGGTAAGAGGAAAGGCGGATGGTAAGAGAGGAACGGATGGTAAAAGAGGGAAAGGATGGAGAGGAGGGGAAAGGATGGAAAAGAGGAACGGATGGTAAGAGGAGGAACGGGTGGTAGAGGAAAAAGGGTTAAAAAGGAGGGGAGGTAGAGAAGAACGGGTGGGGAGAGGAGGGGAAATGGTAAGGAACGGGTGGAAAAAAGGAAGGATGGTAAAAAGGGAAAGGATGGGAAAGGGAATTAGAAAGAAACGATGGGGGGAAGGAAGGGTGGAAAGGAGAATGGGTGGAAAAAGGGGAAAATGGGAAAAAGAGGGAAGGGTGGTAAGAGAGGGAAAGGTGGTAAGAGAGAAGGGGCGGATGGAGAGAGAGGAATGGATGGTAAGAGGAACGGGTGGTGAGAGAGGAACGGTGGGGAGAGAGGAAGGGGGAAGAGGAACAGCTGGAAGAAGTTTTTTAACCTGTGCTGTTGGGACGAAGGTGAAGAAAAATGGTTCTTTTACGTCCAACTTGAATACCGGGCCTACGAATTATTGTCCGTTCCGATGGACTAGGGGAAATCGATCTCACCTACACTGAGATCGGGAAACTTTGGAAAATATTTCGATCGCTGCACAAGGAGCGAACTGAGCATCTTTGAAGCGAGAGGCGAGCTTCTAACGTTATCAAAAACTAGTACATGAAAAATATCATTTTGTAAAGTTGTGAAATAAAAAATGTGTCGACCATATTTGGGAGTAATATGAAGATATGAAATAATCATTAAACCGTTCACATTTCTGATTTGATTAACAAACTAATCTCTGTACATGCAACTAAAGAAACACAAAGAAACAAGTTAAACTTGGGGGAACTATATTAATGCTCTTAACAAAAGATAAGTTCAGTAGTAGACTTGACATATAATGAGATATCAATATTAATGGACAAGTTAGTTTCTCAACGATTTCTTACAGATGAATGCCTGAAAACACGCTTAACAATTTCCAGGTG
Organism: Arion vulgaris; assembly: GCA_020796225.1. Classification (NCBI taxonomy): domain Eukaryota; kingdom Metazoa; phylum Mollusca; class Gastropoda; order Stylommatophora; family Arionidae; genus Arion; species Arion vulgaris. Next base: position 26,581 of record JADZMA010000236.1, read on the forward strand.
ATAAAAGGCAACATAAAGGCAACCATGTTGACACTTCACCTTCGAAACGTTCAGGGTTTATCTTCGGTTGTCCATTAAACTCTCAATAACGCTACTGAAATATTGATCGAGAATCAATTCAAACGGAGACTCCATACTACTAAGCCTATTCGTCGGTAAGTCTTTTGAACGAAAGTGGACTGACAAGACGGGAGTACAACATACCAAAATCTAGAATGTTTGTATGAAATATGAGGCTACACAGATACGCCTAGATTTGCTAGTCTACGTCATGTTTACAAAGGTCAGATTCGGCCAGTGGGTACTATTACCGCTGATCAAATAAAAACCAATCGATAATGCACACATGAATATCACATTCTCGTGAGGGTTGGGGTAACAGAGGTGATATTTCAGTGTGCAGAAATTGTACAGGCAGAGTAGTTAAGAAGGAAGTGGTAAAGAAGGGTAGTAGTGTTCCTAACGTCGGCTAGGAGACAATATCGTCTCAGCATCTAATACATCTCCAGTATTTATGTTTCCTCTTGAGTATGATGAAACAAATTTGGTGTATCATATTTCTGGCACAAGTCTAGTACAACTTTTTCAATGTGTATTTCTACTTTAAACACTGTCTTCTTCTCTTCTTTTTTTCTTCCCTAATTTAGTGTTATTCTTCGAACTATCCATATCGACCACTTATTAAATCGCTCTTGGTGATTTGTATTCGATCTGAGCCTAAGAGCGATTGTACGTTGCGCTACAAGTAGGTAGCAAATCAATTTCTGCCAAAATTTTTATTTACTAGGGTAGCTTTCTAGGCTCCTCAGTCGTCTATTAAGACATGCATTGTAGGTCGCAGTGTTACCATTCTTTGCTCCGGTAACTGGTGTTCTAAAGTGTCAGTATTAGTGGCTTAAATATTGCAAATTAAATATTCGATCACTGGTTGCTAAGTGGTTAAGCCGTTACCTTGCGTTCCGAAGGTCGTTGGTTCGAAACTCTGTGGTTTAGTTCACGAGTGTATTTTTTCCCCAAATCCCTAGGACTGTTGCCGGAGTTCGTGCAATATTCTTGGCATGTGGTATGCTATTTCTCCTGAGAGGTACCGCGCCAGATGGGTCAAACCAGGGCAATAAGTCAATACTTCATCTTTAGATTGTGTACATACTGCAAGTCTATCATTGATCTTATGACATCAGTCAATTCGAACAGTTTCTTACCTATAACCAACCAAACAATAATATGTCAAACGTAAATCTTGTATAGGCATTGGGCAAGAATGAGCAAGAAGAGCGCTTATGTTATCTATCCATCGTGTTCTTGGTCTGCCTCGTGCTCTGCCTCGTGCCCTGAGTGTCGATTATTGTAGGCACGTGATGGTAGTAAATGCGGTTCCATTCTCATTAGATGTCCGAACCACTTGATTCTTTGCTTCTCGATGTACTATATGCATGGTGTAGTACCAATGATGCCTCTGATATTCTCGTTTCTCACTCTATCTCGCCTTGTAACGTGGACAGCTTTTCGTAGACATCTCATTTCACATGTTGTAATCTTTCTTGTAACCGCATGATAATTGTAATTTTTAATCTATACATTTATTATTTGGATATTACTAATATCACATGTTGTTGAATGTATTTTTGACAATTCCTTCTGTTCTCTTCATATACTTTGGTTTTCCTGTCCTCTATTAGATGTCCAATATTAGAAACGTGTTACTTCAAAACAAAACTGCGCACGAGTGGCTTTTTTCCGGAGACCTCTAGCATTGTTCCCGGAGCTACGAGTTCGTGCTTGCGCAATACTCTCACAGGTGGCGCGTCATTTCTGCGGAGAGGACCTAGCCATTAGGGTAAACCCAGCGCAATGAAGTCAATACTTCGGCCCTTTAGATCCTTTAAAACTACTCGTTTCAATAAAAGATATACAAACTTTGTAAATCTAAGTAAATTCGGAAACAGTTTCAACACATTTTATTTACAAGATTAGGGCATAGAGCAAGACCTAAAGATTATATGTGTTTAGTGCTTAGAAAAAACCTCACCAACATTGATATTGGCACACAATTTCTATATTCTAAACTATCTCCCTGACGTAGCCCAACAACATTGATATTGGCACACCATTTCTATATTCTAAACTATCGCAGCTACATAATAATCAAATCGAGATGACGTCACAAACTAGATCAAGAATTTCGATTATATAGTAGGAACCAGGTTCACTTTGTTCAATGGCTCGTGTTCTCACATCTTTCAATACTTCGACACGTACGGCGTGTATCCTGCACAATACCCATCATCCGGTTAGAAATGGGAGTAGATTACTTCCAAACTGTAGACGAAATTTCTGCTCAAACAACCTAGATTCCATTGCATAATGTCTGATTCGGTTGTACGCATTTCTTTAGTATGATCTAATTATTTGCACATATGTCTGCAGAGCTGTCAGCTTACTTTACCCCCAGACAAGCTTCACTGCGCATCAGTTCAATTCTAAGAATGAATATTACAGACAGATTGTTATATTTATTTGTGACGTTGACAAACAAGGCAGTCGGTGTTAACAAGGTTCTTCTAGTGTGTTAAGTTCAATTACCATCCAACTGAATATTATTAACTAGACTTTCTGAGTTGAATTCAGTTACCATCCAACTGAATATTATTAACTAGACTTTCTGAGTTGAGTTCAATTACCATCCAACTGAATATTATTAACTAGAGACTTTCTGAGTTGAGTTCAATTACCATCCAACTGAATATTATTAACTAGACTTTCTGAGTTGAGTTCAATTACCATCCAACTGAATATTATTAACTAGACTTTCTGAGTTGAGTTCAATTACCATCCAACTGAATATTATTAACTAGACTTTCTGAGTTGAGTTCAATTACCATCCAACTGAATATTATTAACTAGACTTTCTGAGTTGAGTTCAATTACCATCCAACTGAATATTATTAACTAGACTTTCTGAGTTGAGTTCAATTACCATCCAACTGAATATTATTAACTAGACTTTCTGAGTTGAGTTCAGTTACCATCCAACTGAATATTATTAACTAGAGACTTTCTGAGTTGAATTCAGTTACCATCCAACTGAATATTATTAACTAGACTTTCTGAGTTGAGTTCAATTACCATCCAACTGAATATTATTAACTAGAGACTTTCTGAGTTGAGTTCAATTACCATCCAACTGAATATTATTAACTAGACTTTCTGAGTTGAGTTCAATTACCATCCAACTGAATATTATTAACTAGACTTTCTGAGTTCAATTACCATCCAATTGAATATTATTAACTAGAGACTTTCTGAGTTGAGTTCAATTACCATCCAACTGAATATTATTAACTAGACTTTCTGAGTTGAGTTCAATTACCATCCAACTGAATATTATTAACTAGAGACTTTCTGAGTTGAGTTCAATTACCATCCAACTGAATATTATTAACTAGACTTTCTGAGTTGAGTTCAATTACCATCTAACTGAATATTATTAACTAGACTTTCTGAGTTGAGTTCAATTACCATCCAACTGAATATTATTAACTAGACTTTCTGAGTTGAGTTCATACTATCAACTGAATATTATTAACTAGACTTTCTGAGTTGAGTTCAATTACCATCCAACTGAATATTATTAACTAGACTTTCTGAGTTGAGTTCAATTACTATCCAACTGAATATTATTAACTAGACTTTCTGAGTTGAGTTCAATTACCATCTAACTGAATATTATTAACTAGACTTTCTGAGTTGAATTCAATTACCATCCAACTGAATATTATTAACTAGACTTTCTGAGTTGAATTCAATTACCATCCAACTGAATATTATTAACTAGAGTTTCTGAGTTGAGTTCAATTACCATCCAACTGAATATTATTAACTAGACTTTCTGAGTTGAGTTCAATTACCATCCAACTGAATATTATTAACTAGACTTTCTGAGTTGAATTCAATTACCATCCAACTGAATATTATTAACTAGACTTTCTGAGTTGAGTTCAATTACCATCCAACTGAATATTATTAACTAGACTTTCTGAGTTGAGTTCAATTACCATCCAACTGAATATTATTAACTAGACTTTCTAGGTTGAATTCAATTACCATCCAACTGAATATTATTAACTAGACTTTCTGAGTTGAGTTCAATTACCATCCAACTGAATATTATTAACTAGACTTTCTGAGTTGAGTTCAATTACCATCCAACTGAATATTATTAACTAGACTTTCTGAGTTGAGTTCAATTACCATCCAACTGAATATTATTAACTAGACTTTCTGAGTTGAGTTCAATTACCATCCAACTGAATATTATTAACTAGACTTTCTGAGTTGACCTATATCTTCTTGTTCTTCTTCTTGAACGATCCATGTCCACCACATAAGCCACTCTTTGTGATGTGTACGTGATGTGAGCCGAAGAGCTGATGTGCCAGTTATGCGCCTTCAGAAGGCACCATCCGATTTCGCGTCGCTTTGAATTACTGGTACCTTCCTAGGTCCCTACCAAGTCTCTTCTACTATATACTTTGTAGGCCGACGATGTGTTACTATTCTTTGCTTCCTTTGAGAGCCCTGAAACACAGGGCGGGAGTCAGTTATATGACATGAACATCTATGGGCGCCATTAGTACACAGACACAGATGCTAAATGGTCTCAAGCCGAGGGATTGACTTCTATTATCCCGGGTTTTACACCATGTGGCCTGGTCCTCTCCGCAGAAATAGCCGCCACCTGCTGAGTATTGCACAAGCAAACTTCGTGCTTCGGCAACAATCCTATGGGTCTCTGGTGATATTCCTAATCAGTTGTTTTATATTGACCCCAAAAAGTGCTAAAATAAATGAATATATCACTTGCAGGATTCCTCCCGTCAGACTAGTGTTTCTATCGTTTAAAAAATGTTCTGACAACAGCGGAAGGAGGCCCAGAAGAGCCTGGTTGCTTGAGATATCCAATCTTCAACAAGTTATCTAAACCAGCTAAATATACGAGCTAATGTTATCTACATGTATAATCTAAGCTGAACTTCCTACTAAGATATAATCCAAAGTATTTCACTGTTTGAACAACGTACAACAATGAGATAAGACGAGACATACTGTAAATTACCAACACAACTAGACAAAAACTGTCGACAAATATCACTACCACCGACTGTGTATTAGCATACGGTGTGGTTATTACACAATGTCAGCTTATCGTTAAACAAAAAAACTTCTGTCGACCAAACTCAACCAAAAAACGTGTAGCTAGCTGTATGTCATATACAAGACTTAGATGATTGTTTAATACTTTTGTAACTGTACTCTAGATGATGATCAACTGCATTCAGATTAATGTGATCACCTTCAATAATATGCACTGAACCACGTTTATGGTCTGCCTTATCTACATCTAATACATTATGTTGGTTGTCGCCGGTAGGTTACCGGGGCCCAAATTTGGGATGTAAAGAATAGAACCACGTTACATGCCAGCATCTTAAGAGGCGACTAAGGAGGTTTGGAAGAAATCGGATGCACGTGTCTAAACGTATAGATGTATATGCGTTTGGGGCCTACAAATCAATGTGCAACGTATACGTTCTTGGCAAAGATTAAATGTATCACAAATAGTGATTAAAATTGGTCGTAACGAACGAACAAAAGAAGAAGATGTTGGTTATTTGCCAATTTGAGACCTGTAGTGCTAGGGACAGCGAAGAGAACAAAATGATGAAGTTTTAAAACAGGCCTGCACACAAAGAAACCTTATCAAAAGAATAAGAATCAGACAATCAAAGGTTCTTCGGGAATATAAGGCGTAGAGGAGGTTTAGAACATTTGGTGACAACAGGTAAAATTCAGGAAGGAGAGATTGTGGAAGACAGAGAGAGAAGATGTTGGATGGTCTGACATCGTGTTTCGACAAAAGATCGACGTCAGAACTGATTAACTGCACCAAGGAGGGAGAGAGAGAGAGAGAAGAGAGGAGAGAGACTGTGGAGAGACGGGTCGCCTACGCCGGAAGGCATGGCACTTGATCGAACAGTGTTAGTTGCAATCTAACCAGTTTTATAGTGAACAATCAAACAGCGATACTTTTATAGCAAGATGGGATGGAGCAACAGGTGACACTAGTGCCATAGTTTTAAAATCCCATATGTCCTTAGACAGGAACATGAGGCAGCTAACAGACTGGCAAAACCAGCACCAAAAAGGAACATGAACACACTTATCAAAGCAAAATGGAATATGCAACACAACAGACTTGTCTTAGAACAGGTAACAATAACCCACAAGATTACACCCTAAAGTTAGACATAACCCAATCAACTATCATCTTTAGATTCCGACTCTCACTATAAACCATCTTCACAAAATGGGAAGTTGTTCACACTGAACATTGTACAAGTCAAAGGGCCTCCAGAATAACTAATATATTCCGACAACAACGTTTTATTTCAATGTAAATTTAAAAAGAAAAAGGGTGCTGGTGGTGGTGTGTTTTGGTGTATTGATAACCAGGTGGACATCATCTGTGTTTGTAAACAATAAAAACCCCTGTCCGATATTTAACAAGCGCACCACAAGCTGAGGCTTACATCTGAAGACGGAAGAAGTACGGTTACAAATTCTTGTATACTATGTAACATCAACAAACCAACTATGACTTTGATGTGTGGTCATCGACTTTCTGTCTTCTTTCCAGCTACAGTTTAGCACTGAGAATATCACATAATCCTTGTCTTGTTCAACAGTCTTGTTCAACTTTAGAGAAATCAACTATGTATAGATAACATCTCAGTGTCAATATAAAACTTAACAGATTGAACCAGGTGTTATCTAGACAGTTATTGACAAATCTTCAGACAAGAAGATTTCGAATATATCCAACATCAGCTTAACTATTTTGTTTAGTATCCCCCGTTAATTGGTTATAGATGCATTTTATCATTATCTTGTCAAGCGTTGCACACAAACAATGTGCCGTCACTTTTATGTCAACCTTTTGACAATCGTAAGAAGCGCAGTACTAACCCGTACCTAATCTTAAAGTCTCTCGTGGGTTTCTTCTATTCTTCTTGTTAACTTGGATCATGATATAACCAAGAAACGACTCCGCTGTTAGGTTAAAAGTAGCATGCACGAGGGCCATAATACAAATCAACAAAACAAAGAGCCTCATACGACCAGTCTTCTCAAACAGTAGCTGTATTTACTGCACCGTCTTGTGTGTGCGCCACTGCTAGCATCTATTATAAGAGTTTATCTACGTTTGCCACATTCAACATTCAGTCAGACACATTTCATACAACAATTCACACTCGTAACGTAATTTGCCACTACAATGTACTACTAATAATAATAATGCTTTAATAAGTCATACCAGCAAAATTAAAAGGAGGATTATAATGACGAGGATAGAAAGGAAAATGAAATACAACTACTAAAAATTTGGCGGTGCCACTGGAATCACATATCTAACATAAGAAACACCTTTGAAAATAAGCAAAGAGTATAATGAGGATCCACATACCCGATCTATAGATTGCACCAAAGCCTTCGACTGTGTATAACATCAGAGATTGTGGAACAACATGAGACACGGAGGGAGGGGGTGGTGTGTGTGTGTGTGTTTCCCCTATAGACATCCAACAAGACATGAACATTGAAGAGAAACTGAGAAATTTGGTTATAGTAAACCTCAGTGATTTCAGACAGAATAAGTAGAACCTCATTCTTTGGATTGACATACAATACTATACCATAAGTATGCATGCCCTTCAACATTCGTACGATACGACTGAGCACCTATTGGTCTCCCAGTGTTAGGACATCAGTTCAGTAATAAATAACCAATCGAAGTGATAGAAATAATCTCGAAAGATAAATACGCGAAAAAGCAGAGTCTGCAAAAAAATCCCAAGATACTCTTAGCTAGGCTAACGTATTTTGTCTCCAAGATTCCCTATCTCTAACTATTCTGATGCCTTCTGTTCAACTGTTCTTTATCCATATATTAATATTTACTTCTCAACTATATTGATCTCTTCCTCTTGTCCACAACATCTTCCTTCCAGTATGGTATCCAGCAGAGTGTCATGTCTCTCTTGTGTTCAAATTATTTCTAAATAAGTTTCGATAGTAAAACATAGTTAAATTATAACGAGCCTTGACTGTCAACATACACATAAAATGTAATATTTAACTGATTATTAACTCCTTGTGGACTAGGAGCCACACTTAGTGGCGTTTTGACTCTATAATGGTTTTTGCCCTGGTCCACTAAGAGTTAAAATAAAGTAACGAGTGAGCTAATGTTTCAGCTATATACCTGCTATCTATGCTAATGTATGTCATGTGTGATATAATTCAATGATTGATTGACCGACTGATGTGTTAGATGTCATGTCGACATTGAAGGTTGGTCGGTAACAATGGATCTCTAACATGTTCTGTCTCTTACAATGGCGGTGTATTCTATCAAATTCGAGAACAGTACAATAAAAGGGTTTAGTTCAGGCAGATTGAATCGATGATGTATTTCATGTAAGGATTATTATATTGGATTAGCATGATGTGCACTGGGTAAAATAGTAGGAGAAACAAGGAGAGATATGATCAAAAACAAGACTATTAGAGACTTGGAAGGAACAATACCAGTGCTAGATCATATTAAGAAACAACAAACCAAATTGATCGGCCATGTAACACGATTACCATACATTAGTAACCTCACAACGAGAACTACTATTCAGATCAAATGGTTTCAAGTCCATAGGATTCTCTATATTATTTTTTGTTAATGCAATCATACATTCTGTGTCTATATGAATAAATAAATATTTGAGGCGGTAGCGCAGAGAGAATTAAAGCATACCAAGCGTCATAACCATATCTAAACGCAAAATCGATGTCATACCATATATTAATATTGAAACTATGTGTGTCAAAGCGACCTAGTAGTTGGGTCATCGGTCTTTCAGTCGTAGGGCACATGTTCAAACCCGGCTTTAAATGGTTGAATTTTGAAATAACTAACCGCCAGAAAGTATTTCATGTACTCTTTATATAATCTATATATTGTGCGTGTGCGTGTGTCATTAGTTATCATGTGATAAGGTACTAGCTGTCATTGAAAATACCCAACTACTCAACAAACACAATCTGGATACAACAACTACTACAGCAGCAGCAGCAAATATATAATATCGTTAAGTCTTTAACGGCGTCAAGTTAACATCTACAAGTTTGTAAATCCCTTCTCCTTAGGACAGCAAATATACTATTATTTATAATAGTAACAAATGAAACGGTATATGAAACCGTTTTAATGAACCGACCCAACAGAGTGAATCTCGCATACTACCTGCTGTACTGTAGTACTTGTGCATGGGACCATTACAACAGCGGACGTGTCGTAAAATATGAGCATGGATTGTAGTAGACGAGGTTTCAATATTATCTTCAACAACAAAACAGTATTACTAAGGAATGACTGATACCCTGAAATTGCCTAGTATTTCGCAACATTGGACAAATGTCCAAATCAAGTCTCTCACATCAGACGGTCAGGCGTATGCCTCGTGACAGTTTGGGATTTTATTCCATTTCTTCGTATGCTTCTTGTACACTGTTTGCTCTACACGTTGCTGTGTGCCTTCATCTTCAGTATGTATTTGTCTGGGCTGATACATTAGCTCATAGTCTTCCTTGACTTTCATGCAAGGCAGAAGTTGTCTTCAAAGTTAACTCTCCAATAACAGTTGGCATTCTAGCTAGCGATGTATTGCTCCTACCTAGCATTGTATGATGTTTTCTTTCGTGTATGTAAGCTTGTAGCCAGAACTATCAAGATTATCCTACACAAATCGTTACAAAGTACAAATCCTGACTTTAACTATGTAGTTTTCCTATGTAAGTTTTGTTGGAAACTTGGAATATATCATTGTACTAGTGAGTTCAATTTTCCACCATTAAGCTCATACTGACAGTTTCTGTACAGTTCTGAACATATTATTCTTTAGTTTAGCGCTATACGTTCAGGGAACGTAGTTGATGTCTTCCTTTCACCAGTGTTACTTGAATTCGAGGAGTAACAAGTACAGACATGGACAACTTGTTGACAGAGGATGCTTTTCACGTATACATTTCATTCCATATTCATGGACCTGAAACCTGTACTGCACAACACTGGCTAGTTGAAATTACACCTTTATTCGTCATCTTAACAATGAAGACAGTTATCAATGCGTAGAGCGTTCGCTTATCGAATCGGGAGTTAAAAAATGTGAATTTATTTCCGTGCCCGACATTCCACGAGTGAGGAAAGGAATTGTTCCTCTTATCTCCTGCATATTTGAAGCTAGTGACAAGACACTTCTATCCTAGTCTGAAAAGGTTAGGAACACTTTCATTTCTCAGACGCAATGCTACTCACGTCATATTTGAATCACAAATCCAGTGTTGCCAAATGCATGATTGATTGATTTATTGCAGGTATAAATATGGGTTAGTTAACATAAGCTATATAAAAATACATGAGGTGAGATCAAGTAATGATTGTATGGTAACACTGACACGTATTGAAGATATATGTGCAGCAACGATACCGTGTTGTTTTTTAATACGTTACTTGTGCATACACAACCAGAAATGTCAGATGTGGAATTTCTTATCATTTGTAATCAAGGTGTACACAGATAAATTACAGTGTGTTCTAAAACCATTGAACAATTTCTGAATATAAACATATGTGACATAGCCGAAAGATTCGATAATTTGAATTTTTTCGCATTTACCTGAAGCCGGAGAAGGTCAGCCTGCATGGCGAGGACACCAATAAACGGTAAGTAGGCTTCCCAAAAAATCAGTCAGGACAGGAGCGCCATCCAATGTGCCATGGCTAGCCTGAATTCATAGCGGGCAAACGCAGAAGAGAGTTTCGCATTCAACTCTAAGTGAGACACAAGTGACACATCATAGCAGAGAGCGAGAGAAAGGGAGGGAGAGAGAGGAGGGGAGAGAGAGAGAGAGAGAGAGGCGAGAAAACTGTTGACACTTGCTCTGTTATTTGTTATCTCAACAAACACGTCAAAAGCTCCCCAAACCACACTAAGAAACTGAGCGATTGACGAGAAAGAATAAAGTCACTTTTTGTAGTCCCCACAGCACATCAGATTGGCAAACATTAGCTCTCTGACCAGGGAAATATGCAGTTTTTGGGAGACATGCCGAGTAGATCAAATTCCTGGACGTCTGTAAATCTGTTGGGACATTAAAAACCCTAGTGGATTGATGTAGTGTAATCCCAGCAAGTGTTATTTTACACGTTGATGTCTTATTTCCAACGCAAGGATAATAGAATAACAAGATGGGGATATAGCTGATCTAAAGAATCTAACAGATTGAAGAAACGGTCATGAAAGGTTTCAATTACTTGATCTTTAATTCTTTTCATATGGATAACTTGGCATGAGTTGGTTTGGTTAAGGGCATATGCCCCAATCAGAGTTAAAACGGAATGAGAGAGAGGGAGAGAAAGATAGTAGTAGTGGTGGTGGTAGGTATCTTTCAATCCTGATGGACGATGGCGCTGTGCCGATGGGTACATATTTCGCAGCTCTATTGTTGACTGTGAAGTTGGATGCGGAAGTGACAGTATCTGTCGCAATTCTCACAACTAAATGATTTTGTAGGTCTCTCGAGATGGGATTGCAGCCTGCAGTAACGCCTTCTTTTTTCTACTTGTTTGATCAGACTGCTCAAAATACAAATCCACTCCGCACCTAGTTTTCCATTTGCATCTGTCTTCTGCGATTGTTTCACGTGTGTTTATGTCAAGAGCCTTCAAATCTTGCTTACAGACATCATTATATCGCATTTGGAGTCATCCAATCGGTCTCTTCCCAGAAATTCCTTGGGAATTAGGGCCAACCTCCATGAGCTAGATGAATGAGATACCTCTACAAGAGGAGAGTATTTCTGTTCTTTCAAGCACTCGTCTATTTGTCATGTGGAAACTCTGTAGTGCTGACATTCTCTGTATCTACACCAAGTTCCTCTCAAATCTTCCTCACACATAGACATCGTGGAATCATTCAAATATTACAACAGTGAACACATTTTGTACAAATCCTCATTCACCATCAATATATTACCGACAAAAGTGGATCAAATCATGGATGACAATAAAACATGGAAGTATCCCGGGAAAATTTCTCGACCAGTGCAAATGATCATGGTAAATACGAAATAGTTGTGAACAGTGCTGTCGAGAATAAGCTAATTTACATTGAGAAGAAAAATCGTGCCATGGACATCGTAATCATTCGGTTCGGTGCCATGAACATCATAAATCTGGGGAATCTGTGGCTTTTTCTGCCATCCCACGGAATTGAACCCGCACACAAGAGGATAGTAACCGTAGTCCAACGCGCTACGAACACGCTGGGCAGACGGGCAAAGATATCAGATAACAATGCATATTCAGAAAGTGGCTGGTGAACTAAGAAACACACAGTAAACAAAGTCGCACAGAGGACACATATGACGTTTAAAGGTGAACACTTACTTATCAATCACGTAAAAATTGTCTCCGTCATCTCCTTGCGTGATAACCTCTTGTCCTGGTTTAACCTGCGGATGAAATAAAAGGGGGAGGTTAAACTGTTCTACCACGCATCTCTCCACATAGTAACCTAGAAACAGACTGTAAACATTACAAACTGTCGGTTTGTTTACGTCTGATGTTACTGACAGCACCAAGTATACGGATGATATACAAGCCAGTTAGCTTCTAACAGTTTCCTGTGTCAATATTACTCTACGAGGTTAGTTCTAGTTATGAGGAAATTTTATTTAGAACAGAGATGTATTTGTTTATTTGAATTGAGATGGTGGAATGTTGGTTTATTTCTCCTTGTACATGCCTCACATTACCTGGTGTAATGGTAAACAGCAATTCAGTGTCCATATTGTCGGGTAGTCAAAGGGAACACTTGCAAATATGTTTCCCGAGTAAGTGAATACAACAGGCAATCAACAGCTTTTGTTTAGTTGCCATTGCACAATTATGTTTAGGCACAATCTTGATTCAAACCGAAACTGCTTAGCAATAGCAAATATGTTGTTGGTGACGTTAACTACTAAATAATGATTGGTTGTTGTTCTGAAGAAATAATATAATTAAAAAAGTAAACAACCTGCTTTCATACCATGTGGTATAGTGAGCGATTATAATGTGTTTATGTTTATATATATATATTATAATCCATATTACAGATGGTAGGTAAATGTAGTTGGTGTTTTCTAAAAGTGTCATTAGGTGACAGCAACATCCAACTTTATATTCCCTGTTCACCAGTTTTACTCTTATGTGTCTCATGGCATGCCGCATAAACAAAATGGCGACTGTTCTTACGGAGAGTACAACCAAAGAGCAACGTTTGTTGTGCTTTTTTGTGGGCAAAAGGACTGCCTGCAAAGGACATTCATAAGGAAATGCTTTCTGTTTATGCTGACAAATGTTTGTCCCGAAAAACCTGCATAGTTGCGTAAAAAAATTTTCTCAAGGATGCTCTAAAATTGTTGGTGAAATCC
>JADZMA010000237.1:0-40133 GCA_020796225.1 Arion vulgaris
CCTTTGATCCGGAATACCTTCGGATGGGCCCGCACGTCGTAATGTATGGGATCGTTTTATTCGGCGCTATCAGTGCAACTTTAGATTTTGCACTCGCCGGTCATCACCCGCCCTGATGTTTCCGGGGATGTTAATTGCATGAATAATCGTACCTGCCCGGCTGTCTCAGGAGGGCAGTTTCGAAGGCTCTAGAACGTAACTTTGGGTTTTTCGCTCGGCCAACTTTATCCAGTATCTTAGTCCGTGCTTGGCCTCATGTACGGAGTTTTATCGCACTATTCCCTTGTGCCACCGTCACCTGATGTACCGCAGTTACCGTGCATTTGGGGTACCACGGCACGCTGCCCAACTTGCGCTCATGGCTCGAGTTTCGCTCCGGTTAGGATGCACCTCTCATCCCGTCGCATACAGCCTTTCCCTTCTGCTGGGAAGCTGATACGACCAAGATGTTCACGTGGACATGACTCCGAGTCTCATTTCGTGTCTCGGCCTTTGGGGGCATATTTTATCGGATTTCGGCCAGGAAATGTGTGCGTTGTTGAGGGATTTCCGGCTCATGCATTGCTTTTCCGAATTTGCACTTCCACCTTTGTTTTTTTCGTGGACGGTCGTACGCTGCTGATTTGTACTTTTGAACTTGGGCATATTTTATCGGACACCGGTCAGGAGATGCGTGCTTGTACAGGGATTTTCGGCCTTTGCATTGTTTTTCCTGCTTGACTACTGCTTCTGCTTGTAGTTCACCTCGATCCCTGCCCCCCTTAGCCAGACCGGAACCTGAGTCTGTTTCCAGGGTCACCACTTGGAGGTAGGGACAGGGTCTTGTAACGCGCTCCTTCGCTAACCCTGGCACATGTTGCCGCCATGAGCCTTTGACCCAGTGTGGATATAACGTGTCAGAGAACTAGTTGTCATCACGTGGCGACAGCTTGTGTTAACTGCTGCAGATCGGTAGCCATCAACCCCGTGGCAGAAGAACCTCCATCTTAGGCTGACAGAGTCTTACATTAGACTTTCGTTCTACAGTGTCGTTCTTTGAGAATGTGTGAGTTCGTCGCATTTAATCATCACTCAACCTGATTTGAACTGTTCAGAGCAATAGTTACCACGTGTTTCAGTTGTCAAGAATTAGCCTTTGGTTTAGTCAGAAACGACTATCCAGTTCTACTTCGTCAATTAACTCGAGCTTCAAATTAACTGGTACACCGTCGGATTTAGAAGGGCTGCAGTTGGAATCCAAAACGTGAAATCTTGTGTGTAGAGATAGACTGATGAATTCCAAGGACATCGGATAATTAAATAAGAAATTAGTGTTGAACAACGGATCGATCGGTGCATTAAGACGGTGTAATTTAAGTGTTTAGAAGAGCAGTTTCGTAGGAGGAATCGATTGATGTGACATTGTTTCAAGTTTCAGCGTTAGTAATTGTATTTTAATTGGTGATTTTTATAATATTTATGTAATTGTCTTATGAAAATGTTGGCACAGTATGAATAGAGAAGTGAGTTAGAGATGCAGTATCTTGATAACCTTCTTGATACAGAAAATGAATCTAAGAATAAAGAAACTTGCACGTATATGATAATTTTGATACCACGATTCCGATTATAAGCTACGTAGGATAGTTTATATGTGATTAAATGTATCTAGTATAAGAACAATCCAGCAGCTCCATACTGTTACACCTCATCACCTCTTATGACATGCCTTGTAGAGGTCACAGTGTTTCTATTTTTTCTCCCCTTGCCAGACCCGGCAACACACGAGCGAATATCGAGTTCAAGCGTTCATGTTGACCCAACCCCTACATTCCGTTCAAATATAATAGATGTGTTATATATATATATATGACTATAATATATATATATGACTATAATATATATATGACTATAATATATATATATGACTATAATATATATATATGACTATAATATATATATATGACTATAATATATATATATGACATAAATATATATGACTATATTATATAAATGACTATAATATATATATATGACTATCTCTCTCTTTAGCTGTTACGCCTGGAGTTTAGGGCAGCAACAAACGTACACCATTCTTCCCTGTTCATGGCCTTCTTCTGTATTGTGTTCCAGCTATGATTCATTTCCTTCAGCTCTTGCTCTATCGTTCTCTTCCAGGTCGTCTTGGTTCTTCTACTTTCGCCTACCCTCTGGAGTCCATCTCAGTGCAGTTTTCGTGTCGGAGCCAGTCTCCATGCGCATCACATGTCCAATCCATCTCCAGCGTCGTCTTCGGATGATAGTCCCCATATTCTCTTGTTGGCATCTAAAGCAATTCTTGATTCGAGATAGTAGTCGGCCAGTACACGCGTAAGATTTTTCACAGACAAGTTGTATGAAAGGCGGAGAGTCTGGACATATCCTGTTCTGTCATTCTCCAGCATTCCGATCCGTACAGCAAAGTGATCAGCACATTCAGCTGTTTAGATCTAGTCTTGGTTCTGATGCTGTATTGGGCAGATTTCGGCGGTCTGAAGGGTCGAATGCACTGCGTGCTTTACTCAGTCTGTTTTTAATGTCGATCCAGCGCTCTTCATTGCTATACTTCTCAAATATATGACTATAATATATATATAATGACTATAAATATATATAAATGACTATAATATATATATGACTATAATATATATATAAATGACTATAATATATATATAAATGACTATAATATATATATAAATGAATATAATATATATATAAATGACTATAATATATATATGACTATAATATATATATTTGACTATAATATATATATATGACTATAATATATATATATAAGATATATAATATATATATGACTATAATATATATATAATGACTATAATATATATATATATGACTATAATATATATATATAAATGACTATAATATATATATGACTATAATATATATATATAAGCAATATAATATATATATGACTATAATATATATATAATGACTATAATATATATATGACTATATATATTAATGGAGCGTATATGTAATAATTTATTTCTCCCTTTCATCTACCCATATTAGGATGCCCTTTAACATACAATGATTGACAACAAATATCAATTGTCCGGAAGATGAATACGCCACCAGTATAGAGAATCTATGTGGCGGACATTGAATCAAGAAAGATGAACTGTAAGTCGATAGTTGATGAATCTGTTCATACCAATCTATTTATCTCATCTGATCTGACCTGGACTAGCATGACCTGACCTAACCTAAACTAAACCTACGCATAAACCTAGACCTAAACCTAAATCTAAACCTAAACCTACCCATACAACTAAATCTAAACCTACCCATACAACTAAATCTAAACCTACCCATACAACTAAATCTAAACCTACCCATACAACTAAACCTAAATCTAAACCTACACATACAACTAAACCTAAATCTAAACCTATCCATACAACTAAACCTAAATCTAAACCTACCCATACAACTAAACCTAAATCTAAACCTATCCATACAACTAAACCTAAATCTAAACCTGCCCATACACAAATCTAAATCTAAACCTATCCATGCAACTAAACCCTAAATCTAAACCTGCCCATCAGCTAAACCTAAATCTAAACCTGCCCATACAACTAAACCTAAATCTAAACCTACCCTACAACTAAACCTAAATCTAAACCTATCCATACAACTAAACCTAAATCTAAACCTACCCAACCTAAATCTAAATCTAAACCTACCCATACAACTAAACCTAAATCTAAACCTATCCATACAACTAAACCTAAATCTAAACCTATCCAACAATAAACCTAAATCTAAACCTACCCATACAACTAAACCCAAATCTAAACCTATCCATACAACTAAACCTAAATCTAAACTGCCCTATACAACTAAATCTAAATCTAAACCTACCATACAACTAAACCTAAATCTAAACCTATCCATACAACTAAACCTAAATCTAAACCTACCATACACAACTAAATCTAAATCTAAACCTCACTCCATACAACTAAATCTAAATCTAAACCTACCATCAACTAAATCTAATCTAAATACCCTATACAACTAAAACCTAAATCTAAACTATCCATGACACTAAACCTAAAATCTAACCTGCCCATACAACTAAATCTAAATCTAAACCTACCCATACAACTAAATCTAAATCTAAACCTACCCATACAACTAAATCTAAATCTAAACCTACCCATACAACTAAACCTAAATCTAAACCTATCCATACAACTAAATCTAAATCTAAACCTACCCATACAACTAAACCTAAATCTAAACCTACCCATACAACTAAATCTAAATCTAAACCTACCCACAACTAAACCAAATCTAAACCTATCCATACAACTAAACCTAAATCTAAACCTACCCATACAACTAAACCTAAATCTAAACCTATCCACTTCAACAAACCTAAATCTAAACCTACCCATACAACTAAATCTAAATCTAAACCTACCCATACAACTAAACCTAAATCTAAACCTATCCATACAACTAAACATAAATCTAAACCTACCCATACAACTAAATCTAAATCTAAACCTACCCATACAACTAAATCTAAATCTAAACCTACCCATACAACTAAACCTAAATCTAAACCTATCCATACAACTAAACCTAAATCTAAACCTACCCATACAACTAAACCTAAATCTAAACCTATCCATACAACTAAACCTAAATCTAAACCTACCCATACAACTAAATCTAAATCTAAACCTACCCATACAACTAAACCTAAATCTAAACCTATCCATACAACTAAACCTAAATCTAAACCTACCCATACAACTAAACCTAAATCTAAACCTACCCATACAACTAAACCTAAATCTAAACCTACCCATACAACTAAACCTAAATCTAAACCTGTCCATACAACTAAACCTAAATCTAAACCTACCCATACAACTAAACCTAAATCTAAACCTACCCATACAACTAAATCTAAATCTAAACCTACCCATACAACTAAACCTAAATCTAAACCTATCCATACAACTAAACCTAAATCTAAACCTACCCATACAACTAAACCTAAATCTAAACCTATCCATACAACTAAACCTAAATCTAAACCTACCCATACAACTAAATCTAAATCTAAACCTACCCATACAACTAAACCTAAATCTAAACCTATCCATACAACTAAACATAAATCTAAACCTACCCATACAACTAAATCTAAATCTAAACCTACCATCAACTAAACTAAATCTAAACCTATCCATACAACTAAACCTAAATCTAAACCTACCCATACAACTAAACCTAAATCTAAACCTATCCATACAACTAAACCTAAATCTAAACCTATCCATACAACTAAACCTAAATCTAAACCTACCCATACAACTAAATCTAAATCTAAACCTACCCATACAACTAAACCTAAATCTAAACCTACACATACAACTAAACATAAATCTAAAACTAAACCTAAACTAAATGACTGTCTGTCACTCTGCCTGTCTGTCTGTCTTCCCCTCTGCCTGTCTGTCTGTCTGCAACTCAACCTGTCTGTCACTCTGCCTGTTTGTCTGTCTACCACTATGTCTATCTGTCTGCAACTCTGCCTGTTTCTCCGTCTGTCTGCCTGACTGTCTGCATGTCGGCATGTCTGTCATCATGACCTCTTTCACCCCCAACCAGTACGATTAACGTTCTTACTACTACCATTCAACTATCAATGTCACCCACACCTTCCTCATCATCAGTGCAACAACCACCAACATAATTACCTTTCGCATCAATACTATAATACTATATCTATTATAGTATAATATCCTTACTAATATCTTACTGTGTACACTTTTCAGGGGGACGTGATTGGGACTTAGCAACGCTTCTGCCGTATCAGAGTCCAACATCTACAGTGCTCGTCATTCCAGCAGTTGCTATGCTTAGATGTATTTTCTGACATCCTTGCAGTTGCACAGCTGGTTGAACTGGTTGCGTTGTTTACAATTTTTTTAGTTTATTTTACAAACACGGCGCATTATCGTGTGACTCAAGTGTATTAGCATGCATAAGCAGTGTAATAATATCTCAGAAAAGAAGGATTGTGTGTGGAAAAGCAATGTTAGTAAGTGGAAAAGCAATGGTAGTGAGTGGCCAGACAATGGTAGTGAGTGGCCAGACAATGGTAGTGAGTGGCCAGACAATGGTAGTGAGTGGTCAGACAATGGTAGAGAGTGGCCAGACAATGGTAGTCAGTGGCAAGGCAATGGTAGTGAGTGGCAAGGCAATGGTAGTGAGTGGCAAGGCAATGATAGTGAGTGGCCAGACAATGGTAGAGAGTGGCCAGGCAATGGTAGTGAGTGGCCAGACAATGGTAGTCAGTGGCAAGGCAATGGTAGTCAGTGGCAAGGCAATGGTAGTGAGTGGCCAGACAATGGTAGTCAGTTGCAAGGAAATGGTAGTGGGTGGCAAGGCAATGGTAGTGAATGGTCAGACAATGGTAGTGAGTGGCAAGGCAATGGTAGTAAGTGGCAAGGCAATGGTAGTGAGTGGCCAGACAATGGTAGTGAGTGGCAAGGCAATGATAGTGAGTGGCCAGACAATGGTAGTGAATGGTCAGACAATGGTGGTGAGTGGCAAGGCAATGGTAGTAAGTGGCAAGACAATGGTAGTGAGTGGCCAGACAAGGCGTAGTGAGTGGCAAGGCAATGATAGGGAGTGGCCAGACAATGGTAGTGAGTGGTCAGACAATGGTAGTGAGGGCAAGGCATGGTGAGTGGAGTGGCAGACAATGGTAGTCAGTGGCAAGGCAATGGTAGTGAGTGGCAAGGCAATGGTAGTGAGTGGCAAGGCAATGGTAGTCAGTGGCAAGGCAGTGGTAGTGAGTGGCAAGGCAATGGTAGTGAGTGGCAAGGCAATGATAGTGAGTGGCCAGACAATGGTAGTGAGTGGCAAGGCAATGGTAGTGAGTGGCCAGACAATGGTAGTGACGGCAAGGCAATGGTAGTGAGTGGCAAGGCAATGTGTGAGTGAGTGGCAAGGCAATGATAGTGAGTGGCCAGACAATGGTAGTGAGTGGCAAGGCAATGGTAGTGAGGCCAGGGAATGGTAGTCAGTGGCCAGGAATGGTAGTGAGTGGCAGGCAGTAATGGTGGGAGTGGCCAGACAATGGTGGTGAGTGGCAAGGCAATGGTAGTGAGGTGGCCAGACAATGGTAGTGAGTGGCAAGGCAATGGTAGTGAGGGCAAGGCAATGGTAGTGAGTGGCCAGACAATGAGTGGTGGCCAGACAATGGTAGTCAGTGACAAGGCAATGGTAGTGAGTGGCCAGACAATGGTAGTGAGTGGCAAGGCAATGGTGTAGTGGCAAAGGCAATGGTAGTGAGTGGCCAGACAATGGTAGTCAGTGGCAAGGCATTGATTGCGAGTGGCAAGGCAACGGTTGTTTGTGGCAAGACTAGGATAGTGCGTGGCAAGACATGAATGGTGGCAATACATGATAGTGCTGGCAAGACTGTTAGTGAGTGGCAAGACTACGATAGTGAGTGGCAAGATAATGATATCTATTTTGAAACTCGATCAGTTAGTTTTGACATTTAAATCGTGTTTGTCAAGTTTTCCTTTTTCCAGAACACACAGTTTGAAAGTAGTTAAGTTGCATGGATTTCATAGTTTTAAATGAGATTTCAAAGCAATCAGTGTTGATACTTAGACTTACCTATAGACATTTATGAATGTTGGATTGGATTTCACTATATTTAATCAAAACTGTATAAATTTATATTTTTTAAAGCATAGCTATAATCCACAAAGAAGCCATTTTGTTATGATGAATTTGTGTTCATTTTGTATATTTGTGTAAATAATGATAGCTTGAACACCCTGGTTTCACTTGCAGTGGATTCCATCTCACTGTAGCATTGCAGGCAATGTGAGTGCCGATGTCTTGACTAAGGAGGACAGTGTCAAAGAGCAATTTACTAACTCCTGTATTTTCAGGAGGTCAAAACCCTCATACAGAGAAAATCTGCTAGACTGGAAGACAAACACTGGATATGATTATAGAAAAGACCTCCACAAAGACCTAAGCAGAACAGACCAGGTTATTATATTTCAACTACGTGCCGGACACTACATATACTAGGAATAAGTCAAACAGCTTTCTGCATATGCGAACTGAGGGAACAGACACCGAAGAATGTCCTGCAAGACTGTCCTCTCCTGTGTGATCTGAGAAGCAACATGTGGCCACACTCAGTTGACCTAAAACTAAGCTTTGGGAAACCTTGCAAACCTAAAGCTGACTGTCCAGTTTTTGTCTAGTAAACTAAACGAATGAACAGAGATTGCTGAAGAAGAAGAAGAATAACACCTGGCAGAGAGAACAGTTTCGTTGAAAATGCAAAGTGGAGACAATAATCAGGGCATCATTTAAATGATGATCACGGACAAAACAAGATGAAAGGATGCGTATCCACACATCCACCCTGTACTCAGAAGGTCGTTTAGCTCAAGTGGAAATTCGGGAATCAGACACTTACTCGTGACTCTTCTTCACCTTATTCGAACGCACTATATCGACTACGTGTTAAACCACTCTTTGTTATTTGTATGTGATCTGAGCCTATGAGCTATTGTACGTTGTGCCAGTTATGCGCCTACAAGTAGGCCAGCACATCCGATTTCTGACGCTTTTATTTACTATGGTAGCTTCCTAGGTTTCTATCTCTGTCGCCTCTTACGACATGCCTCGTAAGTCGCAGTGCTGCTAATATTTTCTCCCTTGTGAATCCCGGCAACACTTGGGTGACAGAAATGAACAATTAGTCACGGTTTGGTCTGTTTGACTTTGATATGTAGTGATTGCTTATCGAGACCTTATTTATGAATGCAAACCTTGCATCTTCTTGTTATTTAAGCAATAATCCTCAAATGTCTCACTTCAAAAATTTTCAGCTGGTCTTTTGTGAATTGTTGTAATATTTATGATTCCATTCATAAGTCATTCATATGAATCTGTATACATCAATCTTTATTGCACACCGATAGGCAAGACCGGTAAATGTTAAGAGAAACCTAGTTGATACATCAACCAACACAGAACGAGAGCTGCTAGTCTAAACACATATGAATCTGTATACATCAATCTTTATTGCACACCGATAAAGCAAGACCGGTAAATGTTAAAAGAAACCCCAGTTGATACATCAATCAACACAGAACGAGAGCTGCTAGTCTAAACACACTGAAAACATGGTTACGGGAAATCGGAACAATTATGAACATGTCGATGTCCGGTGAAGATGATACTCAAATGAACAATGAACAGCAATCTTTGTCTTGACTTTTTTGTACTTGTTTGCTGAGATACTCACAAATAATAGTAGGAAATATACTCAGAAATTCTACTCTCAAAGTAATCAGCTTCTCCTCAAGGTATCCTGTTCAGTATCTGATAGTTCCGAGTATCAGAAAGATGGTCATATGTCTTCACGTTGACTATGACAAAGTAACAGGAGAAAGTTGAAACTATGACACATTCAAAGCTTCTCATATTTCTACTGAATGTGTGGTGTATGCATTTCTTTTTTTAAAACTTTTCCTTCGTGGGTGTACATCATAACTTAACATGTTCATCGAATCTGCTACTTCACATTTGCATACATTATTGTGGTTGGAAGATATGTTTTCTTGATTGTGTGTCTTGATTGTGTGTCTTGATTGTGTGTCTTGATTGTGTCTCTTGATGATCCTTTAGGCTACGTCGACGGGAGTCTTAACTCCTGTCATGTCTAACCAAGCCGAACAGACTGAAGGTCAAAGGCTAGACCAGGGAGCAGGATGGGACCCGCATATGTTGACAGCGCAGTGAAAGGTAAATGCTCTGGCTGCAACCAATCCATCCCCCAGCTATGGACAAAAAAACAGTCGTCCTCTCTCTACCCTGAGGACATCCTTTTCTGTCTTCTTCTACTTATATAATACTTTTCAGAAATATGTCTATTAGGAGCGGTAACATCGGAAAATCAAAAGAACAGATGACAATTTAGAGACCATGACAAACAAACATAATACAATATACAATAGTAACTATAACAAATTCGTTCTCTTCTACTTATATAATACTTTTCAGAAATATGTCTATTAGGAGCGGGTAACATCGGACAACCGAAGAACAGATGACAATATTATAGACCATGACAAACAAACATAATACAATATACAATAGTAACTATAACAAATTCGTTCCAGAATTCGTGATCATCTTTACCGACCGATATAAAATCATCCATTTGACATACATTTTTGATTTTTATATTGGTAGCAGTGGCGACCTTTCCCAAAAAGTATTTTTGCTCACCCAAACCTTTTAGTTCATCAAGATTTGTATTATATGATATTACTAAAATAACAGCGATGTCAATTAGGTATACTTGTCGAAATTTTACAGTACGATTGTCAAGTTTGTCTATAACTAAGCATTTCCGTGTTCCAGATGCAATTCAGTGCAAGTCAAAATCGGGAATCCCGTGGAATTAATCAGTTCATAATGTATCCTAACAGCTGTCATTGGCGTATGTACACAACATTTATTTTCATTTATAGAAGTTGAAGGTATCATTTGTTCGCAATGTCACCTTTCTTTTAGATGTAATAGGATACGCCTTTGAAACTTCCCCAACCATTTTGTGTATTAATGTAAATTCTAAACTTTGGTTATCATTTTGTTGTGCTTATGCAAAGTTGTATAACAAAAACCGTTTTTTTGCATCAACTAAGCTACCTACCAATTAGTTAAACACGAGTTCGTGAGGTATATAAGACTGCATGCAAAAAGTACTTTATCCATCAGGTAGATTTCGTACAAATTAAACTTTAGTGTGATCACGAATTTTGGAATGAACTAACATTGCATATATAGACGCACACAATCAGGAAGAAGGGAACCTAATTTAGAATGTACGGAATCGACGTAGGTTGACGACAGAGTCAGGAAGAACAAGAAAACGATGACAAGATTCGCCTAGAGAAAGATACGCGGGTAATTTCCCTTTCTCATATTAAGAAACGAACACAACTAGATATATTTCCTGTATCATAATGACAAGACAATCATAATAGAAGGAGGTCTACCGGCAAAGAGGAGAAGAGGAAGACCACGGAGAAGATGATTCAGGATGTAACTGATGGTTTGAGTATGACGTCTGCAGAGCGGACATCTGGCCTATCTTCTTCTTCTTCTTTGCGTTCGCCTTACAACCAATTTAATCACTCTGTATGATATGTTTGATCGTTGCCAAGAACGTGTATACGTTGCACATTGGTTTGGAAGGCCCTAAACGCATGGACTTCTACATGTTTAGGACATGTGCATCCGATTTCAGTCAAACCTCCTTAGTCGCCTCTTACGAATGCGTGGCAGGTAACAGTGGTTCTATTCTTTACACCCAAATTTGGGCCCGGTAACCACTCGGGCGCATCTGGCCTATGAGAGAGAGACATTCCGAAGGACTGTTGGGGTGGCAAAGTTCTGCTCAGGACAAACTATTTGATGATGATCATCATAATGAGAATATACCTAAATAAAGTATACACGTGTGGACATGATTTATTAGTTATCACTCTTCACATTTGAGCTGTCGTTGTGTTATTTGTGTTTGGTTGTGCAAATCAAAGTCGAAAGCAGTCGTGCTAGAACACACGTCACAGTCTGAGAACTATCAGGCCCTGGTATTACATCTACAGAAGAGCTTTACCAATATTCTGAGATCGTAATGAAGACGCTGTTTGAATTATAGATCTCATAACATATAGAGCAGGGCGGCCAACCTTTCAGCAGACGGGCCAAATTTCCAGAAATAATATTTCCTACCGCCACACTTATATTTTGAAAACAAATAAAGTAAACAAGCTGGAATTATTATGTAAGTGCTTTGACAGCTGACACTTTAAAATAACCGAACCAGGTTGTTTGGTTACGAGTGCCCTCTTTTCTCGAGATGTCTTAAGATTATTTATGAAGTTACTGAATTCATGCTTTGTGTAATTCTCATGGCAGGTGGCATGTCAATTCTGTTGAGAGGATTAGGTCCCTATGGGGAACCCAGTGCGATGAAGTAAATCCTTGTCCCTCAAGGTTTTTAAACTTTGAACTGCCGCCTGCCCAGCGTGTTCGTAGGGGCGTTGGACTACAGTGACTAGCCCTCTGTGAGTGCGGGTTCAATTCCGCGGGCTGGCAGAAAGGCCACAGGTTCCCCAGATTTAGGGTGTTCGTGGCACCGAACCGAAGGGTTACGATGTCCTTGGCACCGAGCCGAAGATCTGAAAGCTCAAGTGCTTCTGGATCGGAATAAAAAAACAACAACTTTGAACAAAAGTCTAGCTGGCTAAGACCAATCACAAATATGTCGTTCAGTTTTCACTTACCCTCACTCTTGTATAACCACGAACAGCTTCGACCACATCGACGCTTCCCAGTAGATGAGATCGTGGTCAAACGCTTGCCTGGTTTCATGTTTTAAAAAAACCAGAAATAGGTATATTTTTTGGGGAAGAAAATAAAACATCCGAGAATCAAACATATTAATTAGATAATTTAAAAGTGAGACATCTGACTTTGTTTTGCAGAACTAAGTGCATCAATTTGATCTCGATTGATGTTGTCCTACAACACGTCAACACTTTTTCAAATGAACATCAGTAATTCGTGTTCTCACTTTTCTTCTTCTTCTTTGCTTTCATTCTTTACGACCAATTTAAATCACTCGTTTGTGATTTGCTTGATCTTTGCCAAGAACGTGTATCCGTTGCACATCGGTTTGGTAGGCCCCTAAACGCATAGACTTAGACTATCATGTTCTTAGGACACATGCATCCGATTCATCCAATAAGCCTCCTTAGTCGTCTCTTATGACATGCATGACAGGTAACAATGGTTCTATTCATTACACCCCAAATTTAAGCCCCGTAAACACTCGGCAATTCTCACTTGTGATTTGATGTGGTTCATGCGACTAAAATGCTGTTCACACACATAAGTGTTTCCAAATATCGAAACCATCGACAGAACATGTTTGTAAAACGCAGGATTTTATCCTTGTCCAAATACATTTTATAGAACTATTCCAAACCAACTTGATGGAATTTCTCCTTTAACTGTGTATCACAACACATTTCACAATGTTGCATTTGTAATTTTCCTGGTAATAAACTCACGTCTACTGCGAATGACGTTGTAAATGTACAAAAAGAACACGATAGACCATAGATTCCCAAACGTTTTAGCCCGCCGCCCACCTTGCACAACATAAACTTTGTAACGCCCCCTCCTCATGATATAGTTTGACAACGCCCCCTCCACATATATACATGCTCTATTTTTCCTTGACATAGCAAATTGATTATATTTCTGTCGTGTATGGTCAATTTTAAATGATTATATAACTGAAATAGAAAATTGATGAAAATATGGATCGTGTAAGACGGGCATAAGATGAAGTAAAATTACAGAATTCAAATTTGAAATGATTATTCAATCGCAAAATCACGAAAATAATTTATTTTAAAATATTTATAATTAATTTCTTCTTTAAGGAGCCACCGAACCCTAATCTCCTGAACTACTCCCAAATCCTTCTAAACCCACAATCGCCCCCCTAGAACGCTTCAGCGCTCACTGGAGGAGCAGAACCCCACTCCCATCCCACTTTGGGACATGCTTCACTAGACTTAAGAACAGAAAGTCAAAACGTGTAGCTTTGTAACGAATGACATCCATCGTAAAGGCGTTGTGACTCATGACGTGATTAAGTCGAAGTACGGGTGCGACTGTTCTACATGCCGTATGGGAATAACGGAAACGAAACGTACTCGCGTTCTCTACGCAAATCAGACAAATCACAAAGAGTGGAAGAAAATTACAAGCAGCAAACAACATTTAGAAACATGCCTACAGTATAGTAAAACTTGGCATGACCCGCAGACAATCTGCTGCGTGTAATGATCGCAGTGAACCCTACCTTGACTTCTGTACCAATGAGCAGTACAGAGAACTTCCAAGTCCGTTAGAGATAGTACTGTCCAATTCTAACTAAACCTAACACTAACCATATAACCAAAATAACTTGATAAGCAAATAGAAAAGAAAGACGAAGCTCATAACAAATAACTATAAAAAAGTAACTCTAATGTAAATCAATTGCAAAATAAACAAACAAACAGAACAACTAATTAATTAACAAATCAAATAACTGACAAATTAGTCAACTTCCTACAAGAATTGCAACAAAAATCAATCCAAAAATATAAATAAAATACACTGCTAAAAAATAGCGGTATCAATAAAGAACCTACTATGAACATTGTAAGAAAAAGTAGGTGAAAAAGACCATCAGCCCACCCGTACCACCACATAACCCTACTCATAGCCCTAAATTTAATCTCATTCAAACCGCAACCTAACTCGAGAAAAAAATTGACCATGAAACTAATGCAAGATTTGAACTTTTAACCTTCAAATCGCCAAGCAAATGTCTGAACGACCTCGCCAGTTCATTACAAATGTTACAAAGAATACAGAATATTATAAAGAATTCACAACAAAAAATATCTTTAAACTATGCAGACAAAGTGAGAAACAAAGAGTAAATTAATAAGTATCACCACTATCACCACTACGAAAACCTTCACCTCACCTAACCACCAACCCCAACATTAACCCTAACCTAACTTAACATCACCCCATCTACCCCAGCCCATCTACCCTAAGCCCTCTACCCTAAGCCATCTACCCAAGCCATCTACCCCAAGCCCATCTACCCCAAGCCCATCTACCCCAAGCCCATCTACCCCAAGCCCATCTACCCCAAGCCCATCTACCCTGCCCATCTACCGTCAAGCCCATCACCCTCAAGCCTCAACCTTTTTTTTATTTTATTCAGTCGGATTGAACCCAGTCAGATTCACATATTCAGAACGCCAGGCAAACATCTTAACCATGTCGCTATAGAGACCACTAGCTATTAGCGGAAAATCAACGAACCCAACAAACTACAAACTCAACAAACCAAACAAGAAATTAAGAGCTCATAAACCAAACAAGAGTAAACAAAGCAACAGGACGACTAATATAACCTACCACCATTATCTTACCAAGAACTTTAACTCACGAGTTCCGTATAGCTGGCTCTGTAAGCGTCGTTCATGAGGACGTGCTCATGTGTTTGATGTATGTATGATTGACATGAGGACGTGCTTCATTGGTTTGAATATGATGATTGACATAGGACGTCACATTTGTTTGAATGTATGTATGGTTGAATGAGACGTGCTTCATTTGTTTGAATGTATGTATGAACATGAGGACGTAAGTCATTTGTTTGAATGTATGTAGATTGACATGAGACGTGCTCATTGGTTTGAATGTATGATGATTGACATGAGGACGTGCTTCATTTGTTTGAATGTATGTATGGTTGACATGAAGACGTGCTTCATTTGTTTGAATGATGTATGTTGACAGAGGACGTGCTTCATTTGTTTGAATGAATGTATGATTGACATGAGGACGTCTTCATTTGTTTGAATGTATGTATGATTGACATGAGGACGTGCTTCATTTGTTTGAATGTATGTATGATTGACATGAGGACGTGCTTCATTTGTTTGAATGTATGTATGGTATGAACATGAGAGAGCTTCATTTGTTTGAATGATGTATGGTTGACATGAGACGTAGCTTCAACTTGTTTGAATGTATGTATGATTACATGAGGACGTGCTTCATTTGTTTGAATGTATGTATGATTGACATGAGGACGTGCTTCATTTGTTTGAATGTATGTATAGTTGACATGAGAGGCTTCATTTGTTTGAATGTAGTCATGGTTGACATGAGGACGTCTCTTCATTTGTTTGAATGTATGTATGATTGACATGAGACTTGCTTCTATTTGTTTGAATGTATGTATGATTGACATGAGGACGTGCTTCATTTGTTTGAATGTATGTATGATTGACATGAGGACGTGCTTCATTTGTTTGATGTATGTATGATTGACATGAGGACGGGCTTCATTTGTTTGATGTATGTATGATTGACATGAGGACGTGCTTCATTTGTTTGATGTATGTATGATTGACATGAGGACGTGCTTCATTTGTTTGATGCATGTATGATTGACATGAGGACGTGCTTCATTTGTTTGAATGTATGTATGATTGACATGAGGACGTGCTTCATTTGTTTGAATGTATGTATGATTGACATGAGGACGTGCTTCATTTGTTTGAATGTATGTATGATTGACATGAGGACGTGCTTCATTTGTTTGAATGTATGTATGGTTGACATGAGGACGTGCTTCATTTGTTTGATGTATGTATGATTGACATGACACGGAATGTGAATTGAAATACGGAACAAATTCATTATCCTCAAACACTCCGTTTTTTCTTCTTTTGACACTCTTCTTCTTCTTTCTTCTTCGTACGCTCCATATCGAGCACTTGTTAAACTACTCTTTGTGATTTGTATGTTATCTGAGCTTACGAGCGATTTCACGTTGTGCCAGTTATGCGCCTACAAGTAAGCCAGCACATCCAATTTATGCGAAGCTTTTTATTTACTACTGTAGCAACCCTAAGCCCCTACCTCAGTAAGGGCTGTGCTGTGCTATGACAAAGAGAGGCGGCCGCATCAGGCAGCACTGTAAGCGAGCGGTATAATCAGCGAAATCAAAATACAATTTGAACCATTCTATAATTAAAAAGCACAGTCACAAAAATAGCTACAAGTGAAATGCGCTGCCTGAGTCACCAACATCAGCATAAGAAAGCAAGTTGGCACAGAACCTTGCTTGAATTACATTAAGAAACAAAGAATGAAGTGGTTTGGTCACTTAATAAGAATGCATCCAAACTCCACAGTATACAGAGTTTTCTACAGCAGAACATCATAAAAGACGGCGAGAGGAAGACCAGGAAAAATATGGTCAGATGGCATAGCAGAATCACATAAAAAGCCACCTGAATATCGCAAGACCAAAAGAAAAAAACCACGAGACTTTGCAACAACCGGTAGCAGTGTGACGACAAAGAAGAAAGGATTAAAAATCTTCACGCAACGCTTTTCTATATTGGTCTATGTTATTCCGATACATTGGCTGTCCCTCTAGTTAAAGCATTAGTGATCACGGTCACCTCGCTCATCTTTGAACACAGTTGTAACCTACTAAAACTTACCTACCTTCAAACAATCAATTTTTAAATTTTATTTATTTTTTTCCTGATCCAGAAGCACTTGAGCTTTTCAGCTCTTCGGCTCGGTGCCATGGACATCGTAACTCGTCGGTTTGGTGCCACGAACACCGTAAATCTGGGGAATCTGTGGCTTTTTCTGCTATCCCACGGAATTGAACCCGCACACACAGAGGATAGTCACCCGTAGTCCAACGCGCTAGGAACACGCTGGGCAGACGGGCACCATCAGTCAATAAATAACCAGCAAACTACACCACATGGGGATTAAACTAAAGCGTCACGGGGGCACACATGCCAAATGTCTGGGTTGGTGAGTCCGGTAGCAGAAAGGTGAAGTCACCATAAGTTGGACCACTCCAGAAACTCAGGAAGACAAATCTCGCCTGCAAGGGTATGTAACTATGTAGTAAGCAAACTAACAAATATTATGTCCCCAGAAACGGAACTGTCAGCTGTTATTGGTGGGGAGGAATTGACACATACGAATGACTCAATGACCAGACTAAATCTGCTGCTCCAACGACCTGTCAGAACAATGAATAAGTCAGATATTAACGGTTGTGATAATATTCCTGAATCCCATGTACTGCTAACATTACTAATGTTGAGGTGCTGAATGAGATCAAGACACAGAGAAAGCTTATCATCAATATAAGAAAGAGGCAGTCATCATTTTTCGGGCATGTGATGAGGAGGGAGGTTTAGAACACATTGTGACAACCGGTAAAATCGAGTGTAGACGAGACAGGGGAAGACAGAGAAATACAATTTTGGATAGCCTGACTTCATGGCACGGTAGAGCGTCAACATCTGAGTTGATAGCAAACATCAACGACAGAGATTTGTGGAGATCCATGATCGCCTACGCCAACCGGCACGGCACATGATGATGATGATAATATTCCTGAAGCTACTGGGGAAAACATATGCTGAAATATATTCCTGAAGCTACTGGGGAAAACATATGCTGAAATATATTCCTGAAGCTACTGGGGAAAACATATGCTGAAATATATTCCTGAATCTACTGGGGAAAACATATTCTGAAATATATTCCTGAAGCTACTGGGGAAAACATATTCTGAAATACAAAAGGATGAAATACAAAAGTATAAAGAAACCAGTGTTTCACTCTTCTTCTTCAAACGCTTCACAACGACCACCTGTTAACTACTCTCGTGATATGTATGTAACCTGAGCCTAAGAGCGATTGTTCGTTTGCCAGTTATGCGCCTACCAAGAGGCAGCACATCCGATTTCTGCGATGCTATTTATTTACTAGAGTAGCTTCCCTAGGTCCTACATCAGTCGCCTTTTACGACATGCCTTGTAGGTCGCAGTGGTGATATTCTTTGCTACCCTTACGGGTCCCGGCACCTCAGTGCGAAGTGTTTCATGATTTCTGTCTTTCGTGTGTCTCAGTTAAAGACTGGTGCAAACAGTTTAACAGTTGCTCTGAAACTTTATTAATCTCCCAAGATCTTGAAACTGCTTTTTAGAGTACTTCAACGAGAATAAATCAAATGTGAAGAATATCATTGACCAAAATCGGTAAAAATGGCAATTGTTAAGATAGCTAGTGCAGTAAAACTAATCGAGAAACTAGTTATTGTTATTTTACACAACTTCTTCTTCTCCTTTCAATTCTCAACTTAGCACAGGTCTTCAACAAACTTCTTCCAGCTCTTCCTCTCTCTTGCCATCCCTTCCAACTCTTTCCATGTTTTACCTATGCTTTTAACACCAGCCTCCAGCTCTCTTCTCCAGGTCTGTCTAGGCCTTCCCCTACTTCTCTTCCCTGGGCTCCAAACTGTGCCTGCCATGCAATGCTTCTGGTCGGTCTTCTCAATGTATGTCCTAGCCATCTCCAGCGTCTCTTCCGTAGCTCCTTCCCCACTGGTATCTGCTTAGTTATTTCTCTTGGTTCCTCGTTCGTAATCTTATCATACCATCTCAGTCCCTCTATTCTAGGTAAACATCCATTTATGAATGTCTGTAGTTTTCTGGTGGTTTCTTTTGTTGTCGTCCATGTTTCTGAGCCATAGAACAATACTGACTTCACATTTGATTGAAAGATTCTCAGCTTCGTGTTTGTTTTGATCTCCTTTGACTTCCATATCTTACTCATACAATAAAGTTTCCCCTTGCTTTTTGTATTCTTATCTTGACGTCTTTGTTTGTTCCTCCAACTGTGTCTATGTTGCTACCAAGGTATGTGTATGATTCTTCATCTTGTAGAGCTGTTTCCTCCAGCATATTCTAGAGTACATTTACTGCATTTATTCTCATGACATTGGTCTTTTTCCTGTGTATTTTCAAGCCTAGTTGCTGATTTTAAACCACTAAACATGACAAAAGTGTGAGTCTGCTGTGTTTCTCTCTTGCTAGCATTTCAACAGAAGTCAAACCCGAAGACTATTTGTTATTAAGATGCTCAAACCATCAGTAAGCAGTCTGCCGCCGCCAGCGTGCGCAGCGTGTTGACGACGGGCGATAAGCCCGTGAGTGCGGTTCATACGCGGGCTGCAGGAAAATGAGTTCTCAGTACGGTGCTCGGCACCGACCGAAGGGCGATGTCCAGGACCGAGCCTCTGGATCCGAAAAAATCAGTATAACTAAATTTTGGTGACCATGACGTAGATGAAACTTGATGACTATTATGATCCCAAATTCAAAATTACAGGCATTCATCTGAAAGACTTGTGCTCCTAACAAATGTCAATCCAGAACATAGAAATATGAGTTATTATTTACTAAACTGACATTATTGCACTAGGACAGACAATAGGTGCTCAATCTTCCCAACATATATCGCGGACCGCATACAATAAATATGTAAGAAGAGGACGCTGCAGCTTTTGGTACGCTAAATGTGTTCAAAAGATTACATGCCATTCGCAACAACTAGTTGACGTATATTTTTAAATTTTCCCAAATTAAGAAAGATTGTGATAACAAAACGAAGTCTCCTAGGTCAAAATTATTTTCGCTTCAGATAATGTAATTTATCATCATAAAAGTAAGGTATAAAAGGTCTAGATCCGAAGATTTACTATTTCACCGATTTGAACATATGGCTGGTTCCTCCGCATATAAACAACCTGCTGAAAGTATAAACGCACGAAATCCATGCCCATAAACAATCCGAGTCAAAAGCACGTGCACTGTTGCAGCTCCAATTTGAACAGAGATTCTTAAACACCTAAAATATCTCTGCTGGCTCTGTGAAACTTTATTCCTTCAATGTTTAGATAATTTTAAAAGGAATCGCTTTGAAAGTTAGAAGTTGTCACATTAGCACATGATCACAACGGTTTAGAATTTTTAAAAAAGTTTTTATTCCAAGGTCTTTTCAATTTCAATGACAGATGACATTTAGGTATTTCATTCGCTGAGTGACTACATTGAAAAGGAATAAATACTGAATACAAATGTCAGTTCTCTATAACACTTCATAATCAGGGCAAAGAATTATGATCCGCCCCTTGATATTTAAACTGGCTGACTTATTCAGAGTTCAGTTGCAGTTTAGTTTCAGTTTGGAATATCTTCATTGCACTCCGGGCATGTCCATAGACAGTGGCGGCTCGTCATTTGGGGCCAGTGGGGCGGGCCCACCAAACATAATGTTAATGTGTATTTATTTTTTATAAATTAAAATATAACCTAACCCAAAACCATGATTTGTTGAAAATTTGTGTCTGGCCCCACGAACAAATATGATCACAAACCGCCACTGTCCATAGTTGTTCCTATCCCCTTCGCAATATCTCCAACAGTGTCCAGTGACAAACCGTATCAGTTCGATGTTGATTGATGAGTCTACTCATATACCTGTTGTACTGTTCTTTTCTGGCTACTCCAATCTTCAATACCAGCTCTTGCCATCTAGCAATTGACGTGGAATGGTTTAACTGAAAATCCTCTTTGCGGCCACACTCTATGAGGCACACTCTATGAGGCACACTCTATGAGGCACACTCTATGAGGCACACTCTATGAGGCACACCCTATGAGGCACACTCTATGAGGCACACTCTATGAGGCACACTCTATGAGGCACACTCTATGAGGCACACTCTATGAGGCACACTCTATGAGGCATTCAGAATGACAGATCTATCCATTGCTGGTACCTGATATAGTGGCAGAGCCAGCCAGCCTCCCTGCTCTCTCATTGCCAACGGCCCCCACTTGCCACGAAACAAAGATAAGTGTAATTTTGTAAATTGTTGACGCTTGAAGTGATTATGTAAGCGTCTGTGAGTGTCTATAGCTTAAGCGGTAGAGCTCGATCACAACCCAAGAATACCTGGTTCAAACTCTGCGGCGGACATAATTGGAGGCAAACTAGTTCCTTGGATTTTTACGAACGATAAAAATAGACCTCACCGTTCAGAAAGCAATGGCAAACACTGAACGTATACGTGGTGCTTATAAAATCGATGACTTGTTTACTGTTGTTGATGGCTACGTCCTGTAAATGATATGTCACGATTTTCATTTTTTTGGTAGAGATTCAGTCCATTGCATGCGCACCTAACCAGCCACACATTTCAGATCATTTTGTAGAGATTCAGTCCATTGCATGCCACCTAAACCACTACATTTCAGATCATTTTATTAGAATTCAGTCCATGCATACCACCTAACCAGCCACCATTTCAGATCATTTTGTAAATTCATCCATTCACTTTTGCCCTAACCAGCCTCATTTAGATCATTTTGTAGAGATTCAGTCCATTCATGCGACTAACCAGACTACATTTCTGATCATTTTTTAAGATTCAGTCCTCTGCACTAACCAGCCACATTTAGATCATTTTGTGATTCATCATTATCGCACACAGCCACCACATAGATCATTTGTAGAGATTCAGTCCATTGCATGCACCTAACCCACCACATTTCAGATCATTTTGGAATTCAGTCATTGCATTACTAACCACACCATTTCAGATCATTTTGTGAATTCAGTCATTGCATGCACTAACACCACACATTTAGATATTTGAAATTCAGTCCATTGCTGCATAACCACCACCACATTGATAATTTTGTAGTTACCATTGCATTGCACTAACACCACACATTCAGATCTAGAGAATCACTCAGAATACCACTCTGAATTTTCAGTTTTTCATTCAATTAATCTACATATCCGTCTGAAATCACCATAGTTTTGTTGTAACTAACGATTCTCATCCTCTCTTGTGCCGTCTTGAAATTCATTTGAGCTGAAGTTAGACGACAATTTGGAATCTATCAAATGATTATACAGGGTGTTCAACGCACGTAATGGGTAATTCATATAGGATGGAGGTTCAGTATACGAGATGGTCAGGTTGGTGGTGTATTGTATGGGAAGGCGTGAACAACTGAGTAGACAAGCTAGTGACTGGATAAAGTAAAGAAGCAATGCGTACCGCAAATTTCTTACATGGGTCTATTGACCTGTATAATGGTTTATCTTTCACACTTGATCCTCTGTCTTTTACAGACGTTACGTTCATTCATGGATGACACGAACAGATTAAGGACAAATATCAGACTATTTATCCCAGTGATTGCCCCTAGACTGCATACTATAGGCTTTAGTTTTCGAACATGACTTCGCAATAGCGTATAGATCAGTGGTTTTCAACCTTTTGCAGCTAGCTTCACCTTGAAGATGAGACAAGACTACCCCTTTTTTCTCATTGTACCAAGTTAGTATAAAACCTTTTTCAAAGCACAAAATTAATTGTTTCACGCCTTCCTGGTACAGTGCCACGCCTCACTGAGGAAACGCGCTTCCAGGTTGAGAATCTTCCTGGTACAGTGCCATGCCTCACTGAGAAAACGAGCTTCCAGGTTGAGAATCTTCCTGGTACAGTGCCATGCCTCACTGAAAAGCGCTTCCAGGTTGAGAATCTTCCTGGTACAGTGCCACGCCTCACTGAGAAAACGAGCTTCCAGGTTGAGAATCTTCCTGGTACAGTGCCACGCCTCACTGAGGAAAGGTTGAGAATCTTCCTGGTACAGTGGCACGCCTCACTGAGGAAAGGTTGAGAATCTTCCTGGTACAGTGCCACGCCTCACTGAGGAAAGGTTGAGTATACCTGTATGTATTCAAAATAGTATGGATGATGGGTTTTGAATGCTTTTACTTGTTAACAAATTGCAGAGTTTGCTCCGTGGGACATTGTCAAGTACATTTTCTAGAACCAGGAAGTAGATATATATTTCCCGTTTATATTCATTCACTTTTTGTTTTACTTAGCTAAAGTGGTTTTAAGTCGGAGAATTTGATTTCATTGCACCGGGTTTTACCCCCATATGGCTCGGTATCTTCCCGTTGGAATGGAACGTCACCTGGCAAGAGTATTGCACAAAGCACGAACTCCGTAGCTCGGCAATGGCCCTAGAATTTCTGGGGAAAAATGCAATGGTGAACAAAACTGCACGGTTTGTGTCCTACCGCTCTACCTACATATCGCAGTATGTTATATAATACGTATGGATGACTCAGCTATCTTCATGAATCTGCCGTTGTTGTCCCTATCTTTTGTTGTCCAGGAGTCAGGTCGTTAATCTACATCAAACTTACTTCTACGCTTAGGTTCTGTAATTGTCACAGTTTTGCGCACCTTAATTAGTGTGCCTGATTGTGATGTTTTCATTGGCACTAGATCTGACGGTTCACTCTTAACGTGGCTCGTTGAGAGACAAGACAACAATTCTTCTCAATGAGCTCTTTTCGCTTGACGATGCTGCCTTAGTCGCCCACAGTGAGGCTACACTGCAATGCCTAATAAGTAATTTGGTCAAGGCATCGAACTATTTCTTACTATAAGTGTTACCAGAACAGTTGTACTGTGTCAGGAGGTACACAACAAATATCACTTTAAATGGTAACTATCTAACACATGCTAAAAAATGTTGCTATCTCGGATCCATGGTCACTTCCAGCCTTTCTCTTGATGAAGAAATCAACGCTCGTATAGGTGTGGATACTACATTCGACAAACTATCAAAGCGAGTGGGACAACACATAACTAACATTGCAGTTGAAGATTCAAATATATTGAGCCTGCGTAATTAGTTCTTTACTATATGGCTCAGAAACATGGACAGCCTACTCAATGCACGAGAGGAGACTTAACATCTTTCACCTTCGATGTCTCCGCAAGATTATGAACATCAGATGGTACGACAAGATAACCAACTCTGAAGTACTGCAACGTGCAAACTTGTCTTCCATCATGGGCATGCTCAGCAGTAGACGACCAAGATGGTTAGGACATGTGAGAAGAATGGAAAGTTGTCGCATACCAAAACAAATGTTTCTGTGAACTTTCGGGAGGGAGAAGAGTACCAGGACAGACTGCTCAGATATAAAGATGTCTGCAATGCCTCAATGAAAAACTTTTCTATAGGTCCCAGCACATGGGAAAAACTAGCTGATGACAGAGTTGTGTGAAAGCCAAATTGGCAAGGCCCAGTCTTTTGAGAAGAAACTTATGTATAAACTGAGAGAAAAGAGAGAAAAGTGAAAACACAGAAGTTGTCACAGTAAAACACTTGTCAATTGACCGTTTGTAAAGACGAAAAAGCCATATATATTATTAATGTGCAGCGTTTTTTCTATTTTATTTAGTTTACTATCTTCGTCCTTTATCTGTAATGTCGTTTTCTTGATCTCGATTCTCTCTCTTGTCTGTCCCCTTTTATGATATATGTATCCTTTTCGGACAGGACGGAAGGTTTAGAACACATTGTAACAACTGGTAAAATCGAGGGTAGACGAGACAGAGGAAGACAGAGAGAAAATTTTGGATAGCCTGACTTCATGGCACGGTAGAGCGTCAACTTCTGAGTTGATAGCAAACACCAACAACAGAGATTTGTGGAGATCCATGATCGCCTACTTCAGCCGACACGGCACCTGATGATGATGACCTCCCTGACATAAAATAACTGCTTTGGAGACACTTATAGTCAAAGAAAATATGTCGCATGCCTTTGACAAATTATTGATTAGACATTGCAGTGTAGCCTCACTGTGGGCGACTAAGGCAGCATCGTCAGCGAAAAGGATGTCCTTGAGAAGAACTTCCGTTGTTTTTGTCTTGGCTCTTAAGTGAGCCAAGTTAAAGAGTGAACCATCAGATCTAGTGCGGATGAAAACATTACCAACAGCGTCCCCTAAGGCGTGGTTCAAAGGACTGCAAGAAGATGCCGAAGAGAGTGGGGACAAGCACACAGCCCTGCTTGACTCCCCTCTTAACTATCAGATGTGCCGCGATCGAACTGTATGCTGGCTTTCATGCCCTCATATATATATATATATGCACGTATGTAGACGATATTTTTTGTTGGGTGCAGGTAATGTTGGTTCTATTCTTTACACCCCAAATTTGGACCCCGGTAACCACTCAGGCGGAAAGAAACTTTAATACGCTCCATGAAGTTTCCTAACACTTGCTATAGAACAACCTAGTATTATATGCCTTCATATGCAAGATAAGATAATAATTACAGTTTCGTTCAAGGAAAAAAAAAATGCATTCAGAAAGTGGCGTTTGCAACATCCCATTACAAATGATTCGTCATTTAAAGGTTATCTAAAAGCCATTTATATCAAATATTAAGTGAGAAAAAAATGTATACATACAATCTAGACCTGAAACGTGCATCTTAAAATTGGATGAATATAAAAGAACAGCAAGTTTGTCAAACGAAGCAAACTTATAATTTTATAGAAAGGAATGTCTCTATGTAAAATTTGAATATATATGACACCATCTTCATTTTTTGGGTGTTTATTATGATTTCCACAAAGACTGACGCTTGTGCATACATTAAGATTTCAATAGGTGGATTTTGAAAAAAAGGATTGCGAAATAGTTTTAGAATTGTGTGTAAATAGAATACCGAACAGATTTGATGTATGGATATGTGCTAGCAAGGTAGAAAATGTCATATCGTGTTCGAGCTCTGATCTGTTAGTGTCGACTTCTTTGGGAGAAATCTTTAGTTCGCTAATATGGACACTGTCGTTTGGGTTATAGTCTTTGGTGAGTATGGTGTGCGATGCAAGCAACGTATTACTCTGGGATCTATTTAATACATCTATCTATCTGTCTCTTTGTCTTTCTGTATATTCGTCTATCCGTCTATCTGTCTATCTGTCTATCTATCTGTCTATCCGTCTATCTATCTGTCTATCTGTCTGTCTGTCTATCTATATGTCTATCTATCTATCTATATGTCTGTCTATCTGTCTATCTGTATGTCTGTCTCATCTATCTATATATTTATCTATCCGCCCGACTGTCTGTCTATCGGTCTGTCTGTCTGTTTGTATATATGGCTGTATGTTGTCTGTCTATCAATCGGTCGGTCTGTCGGTATGTCTGTCTGTCTTTTGTCAGTCAATAGATCGGTTGGTCTGTCTGTCTGTTGTCTGTCTATCTGTCTGTCTATTTATATAATATATCTCTCTATCTCTTTCTCTCTCTCTCTCTCTATATATATATATATATATCTCATCTCTCTCTCTTTTTGCCTTTTTACCCAGGGTTGGAGCATAGGCCCTCAACCAACTCATGCCAAGTCTTCCTATCTCTAGCTATCTCCTGCAGCTCCCTCCAGCTCTTCTTTATATTGTTGATCTCCGCCTCCAAATCTCGTCTCCATGTATTTCTCAGCCTCCCCTTCTTTCGCTGTCCCTGCGGGTTCCAGGCAAGGACCCTTCTTGTTATATTCCCCTCCGGTTTCGCAAAGTGTGTCCTATCCAGCGCCAGCGTCTTTTTTTAACCTGTTCATTCACTGAATCTGTCTTGTTCTCTCCATAAGCTCCTCATTTGTGACCCTATCATACCATCTATTCCTCTATTCTGCCAGACACCAGTTGATGAATGTTTGCAATTTATGCGCTATTGTTTTAGTTGTCTCCATGTTTCTGACCCATACAGTAGAACTGCTTTAACATTAGAATTAAATATCCGAATTTTATATATCATCTATATCAGCAGAAGGTAAATTGTAATCAATAGGTAAATTGAAACTGAAATTGAAAATTCACCATACTAAAAAGAACAACTGCGAATAGACAGTCAAAGACTACAAAATAATGAGGTAAAGAGAATATTAGCTCGAACTTAAGAATAGGTTCAGTTACTCAATGGTGAAATGAACAGAACATTGAAGACAAATGGACTAAGATAAAGGACACACTATTAGGGCAGCAAATAGTAGCGCAGGATTAAAGACGAAAGACAGAAAACCCTGGATAAGTGATGACACCTGGAAATGTATTCAAGAAGAAGAAAGATGAAACTAGCAATATTTAATACTAAGGATGCAACAGATGAAATCCAAGCTAAAGAGGAATATAGACTAAAAAGACAAGGAAGTGAAAAGAGCGGCTAGAAGAGATAAAAGAGCATATGTCAATCGACTGCCGAAGAAGGGGAAAAGGCAGCTAAGACTGGAAACAGTAAATGCTATACAATACACTAAAACAACTTACTGGAACATTTGTTTCAAAGGGTGGCCCAATCAAAAGTAAAGATGGTAAAGTTCTAACATCAGATACCGAGCAGAAGAAAAGATGGGCAGAACATTTTGAAGAAATATTAAACAGACCTGATCCACCAGTACTACTCAAGTTTGACGAAGAGGAAAGAAACAGCTCCCTACCAATTAACGAAGAAATGATAAGTGTAGCTGAGGTCAAGGAGGCAATCAATTCCTTGATGACATAACAGGGTGATAACAACATTACTGCAGAAATGCTCAAAGTGGCTGATGATACAACTATTAGCCAGGTGCAAAAACTATTTAATAAAGTATGGGAAGAAGAAACTGTCCCAGATTAATGGAAGAAGGGGAAAAATTGTTAAGATCCCCAAAAAGGTGATCTCAAAGATTGCAACAACTGGAGAGGGGTCACCCTATTATCAGTAATGACCAAGACTTTCTGCAAAATCATTCTTAATAGAATCAAAGGAGCAGTGGACACAACCCTGAGAGAAGAACAAGCTGGTTTTAGACCTAGGAGAAGCTGCTTAGACCAAATAATTACCCTACGACTAATTTTGGAGGAACATATTGAGAAGCAACAACCACTCATACTAAATTTCATCGTTTTTAAAAAAGCCTTTGATAGTCTACACAGAATCTCTCTGTGGAATATTCTGAGATGCTATGGAATACCAGACAAAATAATAAACATTATAAAGAGCCTCTATGATGGTTCACAGTGTGCAGTTCTCACTGATGGTGGACACAGCGACTGGTTTATGGTTGAAACCGGAGTAAAGCAAGGCTGTATTCCATCTCCGCTATTATTTGGAGTGACCATTGACTGGGTGATGCGAAAATGTTGCAGGGGCGAAACTGGCATCGATTGGGTAGAAAATAGTCAACTAGAAGATTTGGATTTTGCAGATGATATTGCCTTGTTAAGTAGAAACAACCAAGATATGCAAATAAAAACAGACAACTTGTCATCTATAGCATAAAAAGTTGGACTGCAGATAAGCTATGAAAAACAAATATAATGAAGACACCTATGGCAAGTAATGCAGATATCACACTGGAATCTAAAATGATAAAAATAACAGAGCAGTTCACCTATTTGGGTAGCTATTTTGATTGCACAGGAAATGTTAAAAAAAGAAATTATGATACGAATTGACAAAGCAACATCAGCTTTTAAAAGTCTAAATAAAATATGGAATTGCAAGTTATATAGTATTAAAACTAAATTACAAATTTTAAATTCAAATGTTGTATCAATCCTAACATATGCTAGCGAGTTGGAAAATGACTAAAGATATAGAAAGCAAGTTGAATGCATTTGAAAATAGATGTCTGAAAAATAATGAATATAAATGGAACGAATTCAGGAGAAGTGATGAAATCAGAGACATGTCTGGTCAACCACTAGTGACAACTGTTATAAGAAAGAGAAGATGAAGATATGTTGGGCACACCTTGAGGAGAAATGATCAACGAATATCAAAGCAGGTATTGAAGTGGGATGCAAAGGGTTCAAGAAAGAGAGGTCGACCTAAGGAGACCCTGAAGCAAACTTTGCTGAGAAAGGCAGGAAATATCGGTCTCAGTTCCATGGAGATTGAGCGAGTTGCCCAGGATAGAGCGGTATGGAGAAATTACTTGCAGACCCTATGTAACGTATAACGGTACGAGAGGAATTATTATTAATATCAGCAGAAAATAGAATTACAATTATCGTTTTAATAAACTAGCAATTTGTATACCATGTAGTTTCATAAACCTGTGTGGTATTAAATTCTTTATTTGATTATCATATTTATAATTAGTAGCCGTCGGGGTAACTGTCTGTGATGCGCAGTGGACAACTCAAGGGAATCCGTATTGGACGACAGCTGACCAGTGGACACAGCAATGTTACTATGCCTTAACCTCATGCTCAAACTTGTATGCACAGCTACCACCAAGCAGGTAAGTAGAGTTTCCAGTATGACATTTAGAAATATATTATACACAGTAGTGTTACGATTGTTTACGTAGAATAGAGGGACTGAGATGGTATGATAAGATTACAAACGAGGAACTCAGAGAAGAACTAAGCAGATACCAGTGGAGAAAGAGCTACGGAAGAGACGCTAGCGATGGATAGGACACACATTGAGGTGATCGACCGGAAGCATTGCAAGACAGGCAATGTTTTGGAGCCCGCAGTGAAAGAGAAGTAGGAACTCTGGACAGACCTGGAGAA
This sequence comes from Arion vulgaris, assembly GCA_020796225.1. Taxonomy (NCBI): domain Eukaryota; kingdom Metazoa; phylum Mollusca; class Gastropoda; order Stylommatophora; family Arionidae; genus Arion; species Arion vulgaris. The sequence goes on from JADZMA010000237.1 coordinate 29,998, forward strand.
GAAAGTTGGAGACTAGTATCTTCTTCTTCTTTGCGTTCGTTCTTTACGATCAATTTTAATCACTCTTTGTGATATTTTGATCTTGGAACGTTATACGTTCACATTTTTGGTAGGCCAAGCTTCTACCGCCTTCTACGTTTGGACATGTGCATCCGATTTCCATAAACCCCCTTGTGCCTTTTACGACATGCGTGGTGGTAACGGTGATTCTATTCTTTACACCTAAATTTGGGCCCTCGGTAACCACTCGGGTGGGAGACTAGTATGAAAAGGATAGGTAAGACATGGAAAGAATTGGAAAGGATGACAAAAGGAAGACCTGGAAAAAGTTTGTTGAAGCCTGTGTCATTGGGGTTGAAATGGGAAGAAGAAGAATGTACGATGGCAGAAAAACATTTAAAATACATTATGACCTTTCCCCCCGTGAACAAACATATGTATTGTTAAATAACTCATTCAATACAATTGTCATAACGCATACAAACTTGTAACAGACCAATAACTACGGACCTTCGGCTCAGGTAAAATTTGAAATAGACCCCAACTCACCTGACCCCCATTCAATGTGTATATAGACGATTCATTTAAATCAACACAAAATGTAACTCAAGTCATATTATGCAACAGTTTTTAACGATAAGGAATATCAATATTATTAATTTTTTTCACCAATAAATAACCATAGACTAAAAATTGGTAAAATTGCAAAAAAGCGTGCAGTGTTCTATCAAACATCTGTAATTTCCAGTTCCCTTTTCTTATCTAGTCGAAATACCCGGCCAGTTGTCTGGCCTGACTAAACCTGGCTGTGGTAATCCAAGGCACTATAGTTGTCTTTACATAGATCACGTTCTTTCTTTTTTGTGTAACCTTTCAATTTTTTATCAGCTTTAAATAGTAACCAAATATATATAACTAAAAAAGTATTTTGAGTTTGAGAAACAACTGTTATAAGAAATAGAAGATGGAGATATATTGGACTACCATGATCAAGAATACTAAAGCAGACATTAAAGTGGGATGCAAAGGGTGCAAAAAGAGGACCTAAGGAGACCTAAACCCGAACTCGGAATAGGCAAAAAATATCGGTCTCAATTCCATGAAAAGATTGGGCGGTTGCCATGATAGACATTTAGGATAAAAATTACTTGCAGGCCCTATGAACGTTTAACGGTACGAGATAATTATTATTATATTGATTTTTCTAAAATAAAATTAAAATCATAGCATACCCTTGCAGGACTTCGCCATCAACCACGTAAACTATTCATCGATTTTCTAAATTTAAATTTAACGTTCAGTCGTTTGCCATTTTTTTCTGAACGGTGAGGTCTATTTTATCTTAATGAAATTCTACGTGAACAATTTGCTTAAACTGTCCGCCGCGGAGTTTGAACCTGCGTAAAATACATCCACCAATATAAGCGAAATGAATATTTGACAAGTTAGCTAAAGAAGGCGGGCGACTACCTCAGACCGATCTCGAGATCATTTTGGAAGCAGAACAACTTGGAGGGTTCACGAAAAACAAATGGACAAAGACCATCCTAAATAACAACAGCAACGGGTACTATGGTCTGTCTCGTAATGAACAAGTTCCTACTTCACCTCCATCCGGACACAACAAGCTTCGCGGACATATTTCCCCAAATTTAAAATTGGCACAACTGCCTGTGCCCTGCAAAAACGGAGACGCAGAATCTTCTACAAGATTGTCAGCTGATAGCAGACATAAGAAAAACCTGGCCTAAAACGAGGCTTCGCGAGAAGTTTGAAGGAACAGAGTCCCAAAAAACGTAAAATTCATAATAAAATTGGTTTATCAGTCTGGCCGAGATCGCGAGAGAGAGAAGAGAACCATATACCTTGTGTTGTGATCGACCTCATTACTGTTTAAGCTACAGACGCTATATATATATTTAGAAATCTGAAATGACAAGGTCGATAAACGGCACCAACGACGACGCAGCAATTGCTGGAATTCCACTACTACATTACTCAGGCTTCTATCCGGTTTAATCTCTTTGCACTACTCAAACCATTCTCATGAATGGGTTAACAATGACAACATGATTTGAAATCAGGTTTCTCATCTCTAGATGGTTGCATATCAAGTTAAAAAACGTTTCATTACTGGGTATATTGGAATTGAAGTTGGTCCTATTTGTATTTGACCAACGTCGTAGATTTGGTCACATCTCGTCGGTCTACTAACTCTCGATCGTTCACTTGTTCCAAACGAGGTTAGTGGACATGAGGCCATTTTATGTAGAAAAAATGTTTCTCCATCCATGGTTCAAACCTGGTACTTGTTTAAGAAAAAGAGACTTGTCAGGTTAGAACTGAGCTGACTTTGCTGTGTTTTTGTTGGAAAACCACAAACTAACTCTATTTGGAAGAGTTTAACTATTCGTCAAATCTAAACTCTCCTCATTGCTAGGGTGGTGATGAGGAGAGGAAATAGTATTTACATTATTTATGTGTCTTTCATGGTTGTTATATCTGCGATTTGTAGATCGTGTTCCCAAGAATTCTCATATATCTGCAGTTGTAGATTAAATCTCCTGGAACCTCTTTATATGTGATTGTGTTGTATTCCCCAGGAACCCCATATATATGTGCAGTTTAGATTAGGTCTCCTGGAACCTCATATATGTGTAGTTGTGATTATATTTCCCAGACCTCATATATTAATTTATAGATTTGCCCATTTGGAAACATATATATGTAGTTGTAAAATTATGTTCCCAGGAACCTCATATTATTAAATTGTAGATTATGTTTTCAGTAGTCTGATTTATCTGTCAGTAGTTAGTGGACTAATTATTTTCACATTCTTGACTTTGGTGATTTCTTTTGGGGTTTTTTAAAACTCTTTGTTTACATGAGTTTTTGTGGATCAAACGGTCTCGGAATAAGTGGTTAGAATGAAATGCTGCCTATCAGTTAATCCTTTGTTAAGGCCCAAAGATTTCACTAAACACTAAAAAAAGATGATCAACATTATTTTCCTACATACTTTGTGTTAGGGGCCAAACATGGACAATGAGCAAAGCGCAGTTGCAAAAAAACTACATGTGAAACGTGGTACCTGCGAAAAGTTACAAACAACACAAAAAGACAGTCCCCAAACATCACAAAAAGAAAAGATGGCCAAGAACCTTGCTTAATTACATTGAGAAACAAAATGAAGTGGTTTGACTTAAGAAGAATATCAACTGCACATTTAACAGTCTTCAATACGAACATCGGGAAAAAGAAGGCGAGGGGAAAACACAAAAATATGGTTGAGGGCATTGCAGAACCCTGTCAAAAAAGAAAAAAATAACAATCACCCAAGCCAGCAGAACACCCGAGAAAAACCCAAAGAAAACCTGACCTGCCAACAATCCGGTAAGTGTGAAGACAAAGAATAGGAAGAAGAAATGTGGGCTGGTAATCTTCTCTTTGTGTGAATTTTTTGACATAATCCCCAGCATTCGTCATGTAAATATACGAGATTAAAACGGGGGTTGTCATAGCAATGAAAGTTTACACACAAAATTGTTGGTGGGATTCTTTTGGTTAGTCAGACCGTCTTCGTTTGTAGCAAGCGGTAGTGGCTCGTCAATCCTGGCGTACCCGGTTTCAAACTCCGTTGCGGGTTTTGGAACAAATTATTACATTGGATTTTTTCAAATGGTAAAGTAGACCTTGCCGTTCAGAAAACAATGACAAACTACTGAACGTATAAGTGTTGCTGAAAATCGACTAGTCATTTTCTGTTGTTGATGGCTACGTCCTGTCACATATGTCACGATTTTCATTTGTCTGACGTAATCACACAAGAAAAGAACGCCATATATGAAAAGACCGTGTGTCTGAAATGTATGACTAGGCAACCACAATCAAAAGGTACAAACGTAAACTTTTTTTCATGCATGTCGTATCCTCAAGGATATCCTGCACGAAAAGCTGACTAATGATAAAATAACTGTGGACAAGCCTCCACTATAAAGACGCGTGCAATATTAACTTGAAGATCGTCATTATCAAACAGCTTGTCCTTAGTAGAACTTTGCTACTTTAACAGTCTTCGAAATGTTTCTAATCGACAAGATATCCGCCCCTACAGCCTTCAACTCAAACCATCAATTACATCCTAATTCATCTTCTCGGGTTTTTCCCCTTCTAATCTTTGCAGGTATCCTTCTTCCATGATGGGAAATTTTTCAACCCTTCGTTCTTTTATATGTTCAAAATACTTCAATTTCCCTTTATTTTTAGCATCAGACAGTTTTCTTTGATTTGAGTTCTTTCTGGATATATCTAACTTTCTCTTCTCTCTCCATGTATCTACTCACTAGTTATTGTCATAAAATAATGTCATATATCGCTTAATTATTGTTTTGTCTTCTCATTGCCCAGCAACGTTCTACAGACTTATTTCAACTGTGTGGACGGGGAGAGGGTTGTTTAAACACTCCGAAGGTTACACAATGTGGCAGATATGATAAACCGTATCCGACAGCAGCAACAGTATTGTAAGTTTATCTATTCTTCAGCTATTTCAACTTCCCTGATCTTTCTTCTTCTTCTTCGTTCTTTCCATTCGCTCTACTCCTTGTCAAACCTCTCTTTGATTGATTTGATAGGACCATCATCGTGCACTTCGGTGAGTAACATGTGTGCTCGATTTCTTACACAAGAAGATCTCAGCTGCAGTGCTGAACTCCTAGCACCAGCGAGTCCCGATTAAATTTTGAAGACAGTGAAGATTTTTAAATTTTTAATTTTTTCTAATAAAATGTTCCATGGGCCTGCTTTCCAGCTCTCATTACGACTTGACTGAAAGTGTTCTTTTTCGTGCTCAAATTGAACACGGGACCACGTTTTGTCCGTCTCCGATAGGACTAAATTCGATCTCAACTACACTGAGATCAGGGATCTCTGGAAAAAAAATCCCGATGTAAAGGGGCGAATTTGTACTTAGAGAGCAGTTAACCCTTTCCCTATAAGACCTCTACTCTTTCTTTTTGTTTGGGATGTGATTTGTGACTTTGTTTTATGTATTGTCTTTTTTTGGTATTGATTTTGACTTTTTGTTTATAGATTGCGCTTTTTTTTATTTTGATTTACTTTTGTTATGATTTTGTTTTTGTTGGGATAATTTTTGATTTTTTTGTATATTGGACTTTTTTCTGTATGTGATTTGTGACTTTGTTGGTATGTGATTTGTGACTTTGTTGTTGGTATATGATTTGTGACTTTATTTTTTGGTATGTGATTTGTGAAATTTTTGCTGGTTTTGTGATTTGTGACTTTTTTTTGGTATGTGATTTGTGACTTTTTGTTGGTATTGATTTGTGACTTTATTGTAGTTAATTTTTGACTTTGTTGTTGGTATGTGATTTGTGACTTTGTTGTTGGTATGTGATTTGTGACTTTTTGCTGGGATGTATTGTGACTGTTTTTGGTATTGTTTGTGACTTTTTTTGTGTTTTGACTTTTGTTGGTATGTGATTTGTACTTTTGTTAATTGATTTTGACTTTGTTGGATTTTTGTGACTTTGTTTATTGATTTTTACTGTTATTGGGATATGATTTGTGACTTTATTTGTTGGTATGTGATTTGTGACTTTTTGTTGGTATTGATTTGTATTTGTTGCTGGTATGTGATTTGTGACTTTGTTGTTGGTATTGATTGTGACTTTGTGGTATTGATTTTGCTTTGTTTTGGTATGTGATTTTTGACTTTGAGTGTCAGTTTGTTGTGTCAGACAGACTTAGAACAAACAGATTTACTGCTTCTTTATTCCGGGTTCGCCTACCTTCGTGGAAAAAAAACACCCCAAATAAACAGAAGTTTAAAAATGTAATTTTTTTTTTAAATAATAAAGTTTAAAATGAAAATGACGTAGGTCAGCCCCTTTTATCTTGTGGCCAAATTTTGCCAGTCTCCAACAGGTGGGATTGGCGTTGTGTTTTACCCTCATCAACAGGCTACTAATTTCATTGTTCGTTCTTCCTAGAAAAGAATCCGATCTCAACTCTACTGGGTGCAGCAGGAAGGGCACAGACCATACGTTTGAACACCTGATCTTTTGATTCTTTTCATTTGATACTATAATTTTTATGTTTTAGAAAATTTCTTTTTTAAACAGAATTTTGCTGAAGTTGCTTCTGTCTTTCAATTTATGTGCTTTCTCATCCATAGAACCACTATAGCGGTTCAAATGTATAATTCGTCTCCTGTAAATATGCGCTTTCTCATGGGCCTTTCTTCTTACTTTAAACTTACTTTCTAAAACTACCACTAAAACCTAAAACTATTTAAAAATAATACTAAAACTACACTAAACTAAATTCTAAAACTACTACTAAAACTCTTTTAAACTAAACTACTAAAGCTACTGCTAAAAACTACTACCTAAACTGCTATAAAACTGCTAAACTCTTAGGCTAAATAAAATGCCTAGCTAGCTACTTCTAAAACTACCACTAAAACTATATTAAGCTACCTAAACCTAGGGCCCACTCTGGCCCGCCCCAGCCCGAGGCCTGCTCAAGGGGTGCTGCTACAAGGCTAGCTTGCTAACTGGGGTACTGGGCCTCTCTAAGACTGCTGCTGGGCCTGCTGCTGAGCTCTTCTGGAGCTGCTAACCTAAAACCCGACTGCTAGAGCTGCTGCTAAAAGGACTGCTACTAAGCCTACACTGGAAGCTGCTGCTAAGGCCCGCTGATTTACCTACTACCTAAAAATTAAAACTCTCTAAACTACTTAAAAACTCTAAACTCTTACTAAAGCTACTCTAAAAATCCCTAAAACTCTCTAGGGGACTGCTAGAGCCTGCCCTGAGCTCTCTGGGCTGCTGTGCCACTGCTCTGGACCCGCTCTAGGCTGCTAACTGGCTGCTAAAGGCTGCTGGGCTTGCTGCTGCTAGGCCTGCTAGGGCTGCTCTAGAACCTCTGCTAAGGCTACTGTGGCTACCCTAAAGGCTGCTGCTAAGCTGCCCAAGCTGCTATAAGGCTGCTGCTAAATTGCTACCACTAAGACACTGCTAACTGCTCTGAGCTGCTGCTAGGGCTGCTGCTGAAGCTGCTGCTGGCTGCTGCTAAGGCTCTGCTGAGGCTGCCGCTGGACCCTGCTAGGCCCTGCTAAAGACTGCTGCAGGCTGCTGCCAAGGCTGCTGCTAACCTGCTAGGCCTGCTGCTAGAGCTCTCTGCTAAAGCTGCTACAAAGGCCTGCTCTAGCTGCACAAGGCTGCTGCCTCAGAGCTGCTAAACTACTGCTAGGCCCTGCTGAGGCTGCTGGCCTTTTAAGGGCTGCTGCTGGCCCTGCTGCTAAGGCTATCAAGGATAGCTGACTCACTCTACAAAACTGCTAAGGCTGCTACTAAACTACTAAAACTAAAACTACTATAAACTACTAAAATCTACTAAAATGGCTTAAACTACTATAAAACTATATTAAAAATTTAAAGCTGAAACTACTATTGCAGCTAATCATTTGCAGTAATCAAATAATTAATTGTTCTTTTCACAATTCAATGTAATGTAAATGCAAAATAAGTAACTCATAAAATTAAAAAAATTTTTATCTATTCAGATGGACAGACTAGATTCTGGAACTCAACTCGTCTTGCATTGCCAGTTCTCATAGCATCCATGCTGGCACATGATACAGTTCATGTCTGGGAGTTGAAATGACCTATCCAGAGTTTTGGCCACTGTTGCCAAACTATAATATATTTTTGTTTAGTCCTTTGAAATAAAATATTTCGAAAAATATTACATTTTATGTGTTATTTTTGTGGTGTGTGTTAAGATCTGTGCAGTTTCTCCAAGACCCAAAATTTCAGTGGATATTAATGCAACATCTCTGAAACAAGTAGTTATATATAATGATTTATTGCTTATTGGTTTAAAGTTAAAGTTAATTGCATATCTTTTACAGGACTTTGCGAATCAACATTATTTGTGATTTTACTAGACATTATTACGTTCCAGTGGTTTTCCATTGGTTTCTGAATGGGTGGTTCCATCGTCCTTTGTAAAAATCCACGCGAAACAATTTGCAACCAAACTGTCCGTAGCGTATTTGAACTCAGCGCCCGGTTAATGACCGGGTCACTATCCCCTAAGCCACAGACGCCACTGAAGCATATTGGTTCATGCCGGAATCAGTGTTCAATCCATGGAAGGCCAAGATTTGTTTCTGTTGTGGCATAAATGAAAAATCCTAACCTGATCAGCTTTGCGGCGACTGCACTAGCCATGTGGCCATTAAATTCCTCAGGCTCATCCGTCTGTCCTCCCGCCTAAAGCGTACTTACCCACTAACGACAGCTTTAACAAGAAACCGGTTTGAAATAAGACATCAGAAAAAAGGTAAACATCAGTACTGCTTCATCAAGAAACAACAAATTAAATGGTTACATAAGCATATTACTAACAGACAGTACCTCAACGGGGCAATATTGACCCAAACACAGTGGAACTGCTCAAGCCATCCATGCAAAAAGTGGACCCCCATGGATAGAAGAGGGAACACCGTTTATGAAGCGCACAAAAGCTCTTTTATAAATATCTTCTTATCCGGGCGATGTCAAGCAGCATTTCCAAGTAGGCAGTGCCGCTTAAACGCTGAAATCTTCAGGGAAGGGCGATAGTGGTTCAGAAGCATTTGGGAGTTTTATTTTCTGATTTTGCGATTAAATAATCATTAAAATTTGAATTCTTATTTTAATTCATCTTCACGATCCATTTTTTCATCAATTTTCTATTTATGTATATAATCTTTGAAAATTAATGTTCTGAAATATGGTATTTCTCGTAAAGAAAATAGAGCACTATATATATAGGGGGGGAGGGTTTGGTAAAATGTTTAATGGGGAAGGGCGTAACAAAGTTGATGTCGTGCAAAGTGGACAGTGGCGAAAAAGTTTGGGAATCTAGGATGTAAACAAACAGGATTAGAGGAAAGAACATAGAAAAAAGTTACTAAACTGACGTCATAGCACTCCGGACAGCCCAAAGGGCTTGTCCCCCCCTCACCCCTCCCAACAGATTCAAAGGGGTATGCAGCTGATGGTTAATTGGTTCGATGATTACCACTACTTTCTTTTCCCATCAGGCTTCAATTATGCTTATACAAGTAACACAAAACTGCTTCAATCGTTGAAAATTCAACATAAAATTTTAAAGGTCAAACACCCAACAGGCGGTTGCAAAATGCCGAAGGACATCCCTCTTGTTCACATCCTCAGCTCACCGACGATCAATTCTGTCGATGAAAACATTTGCTTTCTCATTATCGCGAATAGCATGTCCAGGACAGTATATCCTCGTACATCTCTGGAGGTTGAATTCTTCATTTTTTTATTTTTTCATAAAATACCATAATTCTTCTGTATTTCAGACTGTAAATCAAAGACTGCAATTTTGTCGTGTATCTATTTTAGCATTTGATTTTAAACTCAAATAAAAGCACAAAAAAATATTTTGGTTTGACAAAAAATGTTACGACAGTGATTTAAAGACAAAATAGGATGGAAAAAAAAACGGAACAACTCATCTCTAACAGTGCAAGGGAAGCATTGAGTGGGATAACTTTTACTGCTAATAGTTTAACTCTTTTTTAATTCCTTAAAGCATAATCATCATCAAGTGCGTATCCTTTTAGGACGTTGCTCACTTTGCATCTGAAATTCACTCTGTCTCTTGCCAGTTCACCCACTTCGTCGATGGTCATGTTCATGGTTTCTTTAATATCTTGTAGGCATCTTCTTCTTGATCTGCCTCTGCTCCTGAGACCCTGCCCTCTAGTATTATTCTTTCAACCATCTAACGTTTGATGGACCAAAGTATGTAATTTTTTTATGTATTTTTGTTTACCCAGCCAATTCTCTTTCATTTAGTTTTCAGGACATCAGTGTTCTTTCTTTTTCTGTCCATTGTATTCTGAGGATCTTTCTGTGCATTTAGTTTCAAAAGGACTGGATTTTCGTTCTTAATTTCTGTGTAATGTCATGTTTCCCACAACCATAAGTAGCCACTGGAAATCATGCTCTCAATATTTTAATTTTAGTATTTTCGGTGCTTTGCCACATTTCTTCATTTGTTTAACTTCTTGGTTGCTTTGCCAATCTTCTTGA